>JAODPA010068995.1:0-10013 GCA_025585075.1 Nepenthes mirabilis | reverse complement strand
GAAAAATATAAAAAATAAAAATATCCATCTCCCAATCTAAATTGGCTCAATTTGAATTATAAACAAACTCAATTATAAAGACTACTAATCGAATGCATAACTCTCAAGCCATCTCTCGGCAAGATGTAATACTACATTAAATCCCCATCCTAAAACACCTTCGATCCAATATTTTCTATTCATCTACATCTTTCAATTTTTTTTTTAAAAAAATTCACTGATTTGAATATTGGATGACTGATTATGGAGTGAAATTTGTCAATTATCTAACATTTTATTTTCTATTATATTGCGCAAAGTCCGCATTAACAAGAACGAAGACCAATTCAACTCAAGTTTAATTCGGATCCAGAAACGTAATATTGACGCCGTTTGTGTGAAGTGATCAAAGGGCCAACTTTACCACCAAATATTTAAAAACAAGGATGGTTAACACCAGGATACCTGTGAGCGCTCTTGCCAAGGAGAACGCTTCCCCAAGCCATGACCCTCCTATAAGTAGCCATGAGGAAGATAGGCATACACATCTCATGCAAACAATGAGCACATGGATGGACCATATATAAGAAGTGCTTCAGATTCTCTGTTCCTAGTTGGGCCATGAGAAGCCGGGGACTCACTCCTCCACTTCACGTACTACAACCTCTAAGAGAAAGAATAAGAGAGAAGTGACCAGCTGGGCGGATACAACAGCCTGATGATCAGGCACGAGTGATTTCCAGCAGCAGAGAGGGAGGCCGATCATTATTGGTCGGTTGGGCCCTAAATCTTTTGATAAAAGCCGAGAACGGCAAAATCCTCATTATTCTTGGATGAGCGAAGGACTCCGGAGCAAGAGGAAGTCTCCTCTAATATTCCGCCAGCAGGCAAGAGCATCCAGCCATTCCAGCATCAAACGCATCAAATAGAGTTGAGGACTTATCTTAACGCCTAGAGGTCTATTGCTTTTCCTTAGGTGGAGGAAGAAGTAGAAAAAAATTGGTAGCATGTCTTCAAAGGAAATGCTGAGGGACACATTGCAGATTTAAGGAGATCACCATTTACAGTGGAGATTTAGATGCGACCGCTCCCTCATAAGTTTAAGATGCCGGTCATGAACGCCTATGACGGAAGCGCTGATCCTATGGATTATCTAGACTACTTCCGTATACTATTGAGTTTTCAGGGTTTGGACAAAATGATGATATGTCAATACTTTCCTTTGACTTTGAAGAGAGATGCCAGAACTTGGTTCTATCGCTTTTACCAAATTCAATTCGGTCATTCTAGGAGTTGGCCAACAACTTTCTTTCCCAATTCACCTCTAACAGGAGGTTTGAAAAACAACCTTGGCACATTGCCTGTATTAAACAATGGCCAAGTGAAAGTTTGAAGAGTTTTTTGACCAGATTCACCGTGGAGGCTTGACGGATTCCTTGACTCACTAACGAGGTAAAATTGAGCACCTTTATATCGACGTTGGAGTTGGGTGAGTTCTTTAGGCATCTGGCCCACAAAGATCCACAGACCTTTTACGAAACAGAAGCCATTACCCGTGCATATATGGCAGCAAAGGAAGCTAATGGGGCGAAAAAGCTAGGTCGTGTAGATCACTCTCAGAAAGGACCATCAAATAGAATAAAGAGAAATTGAGATAGATTTGATTTCAGAGACTTTAGGAAGCACCCCAAAGTTGAGTCAAGTGGTCATATGGAGTTTAAGCTGTTGAATCTAACCCCTTTAAACGACTTCCAGATAAACATTCTCATGGAAATTCGAGATAAGAAATTCTTTAAGTGGCCAAAGCTAGCAAAGAACCCAAAGGGAGGAGATCAGATAAAATTTTGTCATTACCATCGAGCTTAGGGCCATAACATTGAGGAATGTAGGACTTTGCAGAGAGAGATTGAAGATCTCATCGGAGAGGGCATCTCACCAAATTTTTAAAATGTCGGGAAAACTCCTGGTAGGATAGAGGAAGAAGGGATAGAGCAGCAGTAGCTAAAGGGTTGAGTAGCAGCTAGAGTGGTGAACATGGTAGCATCCAAGCCAACCAAGATACATTCTCCCAACTGGCCAAAAGCAGCCGCAGATAACAAGAAACCAAGGATTGAAATTAGGGATGATGTGATTAGTTTTAGTAAAAATGACATGTGAAATATACAAGTTTCCCGTTTGGATCCTTTGGTTGTAACAGCACTTGTTTCGGATGGTGGTGTGGATTACCAACTGAAATAAATATTTATTGATAATGGAAGCTCCAATAATTTATTTTACCATGATGTGTATTTTAAATTGGGATTCAAAAAAATCAACTCAAACCAGCTAACGGACCTCTATATGGACTGGATAATGAACCAATATCCGTCCAAGGAATCATCCAATTAGATGTCACTTTGGGCACATACCTCGGGATAGCATCTTGCCTGCTTACCTTTCTGTTAGTTAACTTGCTTTTAGTTTACAATACAATTTTGGGACGGCCTTGTCTATCGATATTTGGGGCGGTAATATCCATCCCTCACTTAAAGATGAAGTTTCTAACACCATGTGGTGTAGGAAAAATTTTGGACAACCAGATAACTGGTCGAACTTGTTATTTGTCCCAGGTCAACAAAGCCACTCCAAACTGGCTGGTTTAAGAATTTGACTATAGAGATGAAGCGACTTTGCAACAAACCTAATCCAGGGAGACAACGGATCTAAACCCACTAGATTCCAATGATCCAGAGAAATGCATGCAAATTAGAGGCACACTAATTAGACCATTGTGTGAGCAACTTATCACTTTCCTTCGACAGAATTCGGATGTCTTTGTATGGTCACCTGTCGATATGTCAGGGATTCTGACATGAGTGATGGTCCATAAGTTGGGTCTCAATCCTGATCACAAGCTCATCAGGTATAAGTAGAGGAATCACTCAATTGAAAAACTCGTTGCTATCTGGGAGGAAGTAAAAAAGCTACTTGATACCAGTTTTATTAGAAAAGTCCACTATCTGGATTTGTTCTTTAACGTGATTCTTGTGAATAAAATCAATGGGAAGTGGCGTATGTATGTCAACTTCACCAATATAAACAAGGAATGCCCAAATAATAGCTTCCCACTACCTAGGATTGATTTGTTAGTAGACTCTACATCTGGGCATGAGTTACTTAGTTTCATGGATTCCTATTCAAGTAACAATTAGATTAGAATGAGTCAAAAGGATGAGGAGCATAATTCATTCATGATCGACCGGGGAACGTATTGTTACAAGATTGTATGTTTTGGACTGAATAATGCTGGTGCTACGTATCAGCAACTTGTAAATAAAATATTTAAAACTCAGATCGGTCGAAATATGGAGGTTTATGTGAACGATATACTCGCTAGAAGTAAAACCACTCATAACCATATCTGAGACCTGAGTGAAACTTTTGAAGTGTTCTGGAAGTATCACATGAAGTTAAATTCAACTAAGTACATTTTTGGAGTATCCTTTGGTAAGTTCTTGGGATTCATAGTCTCGCGGTGAGGGATTGAGGTTAACTCAGAGAAAATAAAGACAATTACGGATATTAGCCCACTGCGAACCGTGAAGGATGTCCAAAGGCTCACCGGGAGGTTTGTAACACTTTCCCATTTTTTAGCAATGTTGGCTGAAAAATATCTCCTGTTCTTCAAGATTTTGAGAGGAACAAAGGCAAATAGCTTCCATGAACGTTTACTACCAGGCAACTTTTCAAGAATTGAAGGACTATTTGGCCAGTCCTCCTCTCCTTACATCACTAGTTGAGGGTTAAGAACTATATTTATATTTAGTGATTTCTGAGGTGGTGCTAAGTTCGGTCTTGATTCGGCAACAAACAGATGTACAATGACCAATTTATTACGTCAATAAAACTTTGTTGGACATAGAAATCCATTATACACATGCCAAAAGATTGCATTAGTTCTCGTTTATTTTGCAAGAAAACTGAAGCCCTACTTCCAAGCTCATAAAATAGTCATTTTGACTGATTAACCTCTTAAGGAAATATTACAAAAGCTCAATATATTAGGATGATTAGTTAAATGGGCTATTGAATTGGGCAAATTCGATATAGAGTGTAGGCCAAGACGTACATTAAAGAGCAGGCACTGGTTGATTTTATAGTTGAAACTATGACGTCAGTTCAAAATGCCCAAATAGCCAACGAAAATGCTGGCTGGATAGAGACGACACCCATCTAGACATTACATGTCGATGGGTCGTTAACACAGCCCAGCAGTGGGGCTAGAATGGTACTCAGAACGCCGGATGGGATGGAAATAAGTTACTCATTGAAACTTACATTCCCGGTGACTAACAATGTTGCCGAATACAAAGCTTTACTTGTTGGGCTACGATTGGCTAAGGAATGTATGGAAAAGTATTTGGTTGTCTACAGTGATTCTGAGCTAACCGTTAACCAAGTTTGAGGAAGCATTGAGGCAATGACCCCTCTGCTGGCGAGCTACCTCGCTAAGGTGAGGAGCATAACACATAAGTTTGACAAAATAGAGTAGTACACATCCCAAGAGCAGATAATAGGAAGGCAGATCAGCTAGCAAGGGCCACCATGATGGAAAATCTTGAGCAGTATTGTAGAAGCATGTGAGAAGTCTTAACTATCTCAAGTATTGATGAGTCTGAACAAGAAGTTTTACAAATCTCTGGCAACGAAAGTTGGATATCTCCTTATTAGCGATACATTGCCAATGGTGTCCTACTAGAGAGCCCAAAAGACGCTAAGCATATAAAAAGGATGGCTGGGTGGTATACAATTGTCAATGGAAGAATGTATTGCCGAGGATACTCAACCCCTTACTTGAGGTGTCTCACACCAGAGGAAGTTGACAATGCCCTAAGTGAGGTTCACTTTAGAATATATGGATCACACATTGGAGGTAAGAATCTTGCTTTCAAAATATTACGCCAAGGATACTACTAGCCCACTATGAAGAAAGACACCGTCGATTTCGTCAAGAAATGCGAAAATAGCCAATTGCACGGTAGCATGCCTTATCAACCGCTGATCGAACTAAGAGCCATACAGGCCTCATGGCTATTTGTACAATGGGAACAAGATATACTTGGTCCTTTTCCAATAGCCTCTAGTCAAAGGTAGTTTGTCATTGTGGGTATTGATTATTTCACCAAGTGGGTTGAGGCATCTCCGTTGGCAAAAATAACCAAGCACAATGCGATAGAGTTTGTCCAACAAAGTATTTATGAAGGTTTGGGATCCTCTAGGTAATAGTAACCAACAACGAGAGTCAATTTACCAATAAATGCTCACCAAGTATTGTACAAACTTGTGTATTTGGTTAGCACACACCTCTATAACCTATCCACAATCAAACGGACAGGTAAAGGTTACCAATCGAATCCTATTGCATGGGTTGAAAACCTAATTAAAGGATGTTGGGGGTTCCCGGGTAGATGAATTACCATCAATATTATGGTCTTACCGGATGATGCCTCAGGAACCTACTCAGGAGATACCTTTTAGTCTATACTTTGGTACCAAGGCGGTCATTCTGGTAGAGCTAGGACTACTCAACCTCCAGGATGAGAATTTTGACTTGCTTAGCAATCTCAGCGACTCAAAGAGAATCTCGTCCTATTAGAAGAAGCTTGGGAAGTAGCAAGGATATGAACGGCAGCCTATCAACAGCGAATCGCTCATTATAACAAGAGAGTGAAGGCACACCAATTCGATGTGGGAGATCTAGTCCTGTGTAGTATAGAATCAACGGGTAAAATCGCTAATAGGAATAAACTCTCATCTAATTGGGAAGGTCTATTCATCGTCTTAGCCATTCTCTAGAATGGTGCATGCAAGCTACGCACCCTGAATGGCTAGATAGTGCCAAGGACGTGGAATGTCATTCACTTAAAAAAGTTCTATCAATGATTTCCAGGTAAATAGAATATATATCTCATTAAGTGTGCTTGTATCACGTTTAAATTAATAAAATAAGTTATTTTTTATTTTATTTGTTTACTCAATCATATGAATGTTTGAAATGACATTGGATAAAATCAAGATGGCTTAGACAGCCCCTAAGTTAGATGGGTTACAACCCACCTACTCTTTGTTCTAAAAATAGTAAGATAACCTCGAACCTACTCCGAGCAACCCATACATGGTCAAATTAAAACCTTGGATCCACTCTAAGCAGCCCATTTGTGGTTGAATTTTAGCCTCAAATTCATTTCAAGCGGCCATACCTGGTTGAATGCCAAATCTTTAGGAGGCTCTTTAGCATGTGTAGCTACTCCTGTACGTAAGGACGAGCACCTTTAGTTTGCTATGGCCTGATAATTGGAATCAAATGTGGGAATACACAATATTCCCCTAAAAGAGCAAGTTCTTAATAATAGCATGTTGACGACCATAACTTCCTTAGGGGTTGGCAACGATTATCATTACTAAGTTGGTAAACGACACATAAATGATAATCTCCTTTAGAAAAAATTTTCTTATTTCATTGCAATAATACAAAGCATCACACAAGGAAAAGAAAAAACTATGACTGGGATCTCCCTGGAGCCTTTGTAGAAAGTTCATCTATATCAGAAAAATCCTTCAAATCAGATCGGCGCCGGGCGTCCATGTTCCTCTAGTCAAATAACCCAATCAAAAATTGAGGATCTAGTAGAGAGGCAATGCGCTGACACAGAAGGATGCCCTCTAAAAATTTTGCATTCAGGGCAGGACTCACCTCATTCGGTTTGAGTCAGGTCATTAGCTCTGAGCTCAACCTGATGTTATCACTCTGAAAATCGGCAAGATGTTGTTCAGCTGACTTCAGAGCATCTTTAACATTCTATAGCTCAGCTTCAAGGTTGGAGACTCGTTCTTGCATCTCCTCAAGTGTGCTCAAATTGATGAGTGTTTGTGTCAGCCGATGAACCTCACTCTCAACTTGTTGGATCCTAATATTCCTTCGTTGTAAACATAATTTTAAAATTTCACTCATCTTATCATCCTGCCAACAAGAAAGGAAAAATGGAAATTAAACCGGTCTTTCCAGAAAAAGATAGAAATTCTCTTAAAAAAAACATACTGAAATATAGCGTGCTCTCTGAGCTGCAATGTTGATGGGAACCCTAGACGTGGAAGCAGGAGTGGATGCTAGATTTGGCCTATGATTTCTTGGACTTTGATGGGGCGGAGAAGCTATTGGAGTTGAAGCCTGAGTGGATTCCTGTTCCGGTCAATTCCGTCCAGGACTTGGAGGAAAAGAGGAGGCAACCTGTCACGAACCCGGACTATCCAGGATATTACACAACTAGATCGGACACAGGAGTCTCTGGTCGGAATGCCACCACAATTCTTGTCGTTGTAGTATCTTTGTCCACATTGGCCGGACAAATGAGGGGCTCCTCCGACACCTAGATCAACTCAGTAGAGAAATTAGGTACTCTTTCTTCAGCCAAGGCCGCCTTAGCAGTAAGCACTTCTTCCTAAACTCAATCCAGTTCACCAACTGGAATGGTCAGTCCACTAGCTTTAGGAATGCTTACAGCACCCCCGATCTCCAACTCTCTGGGTGCTTCAGTAGAGGGAGCAAGGGGCTCCCAACTTGTAGCCAACCCAGATCCAATGCCCTCTTCTGTGATTCTACTAGTTGGAGGGGAAGAAACAAAGGTTGAACTGCCCATTCCATTCATCCTTTTTGACATAGGGAGTACAATCGCAATAGAAGAAGAAGAAGGACTTATGAGGATTCTCTTATGATAACGCTTTTTGCCTTCTTTTTGCACCATTTGGGAGGTGAAGCAGTTGCTCTTGCCCCCTTCAATTGGGGCTCCCACCTAGTAAGCGCAAAAATTTCGGTAGAAAACAAGCGTTCCTTATCACTAAATGAGTCTGCATTTGCCCATATAAGTTCTATCATCAATTTTACTGAGTCCTCTTCACGAGAAGTTTTATCAGTAAAGGAATCTGGTACATTGCCCCACTCATTAGCGAGCCTAATTTTGAAGTAGCCAAAAAAAAGAAAAAGCAGTCCTTTTATTGTTTCATAGATTTATAAATTGCACCACTAATATTTAATTCGCAAGGGGAAAGAGAAATCCAATTTCCACTCTAACAAAATCGAAAAAGTACCTCAACGGCTTTAGTATTTAACGTTATCCCTCGAAAGCGAAAAACGATGCACTGTTTATAAAAATATCTCATTGTATTGGCATAAAATCGTGCGATAGGAATGCCAAGATCAATAAAAATCTTGTGCAGTTCATTTGGCTTGGGAAGTGAAGACCACTCTTTGAGTGGGCTTTATAAATAGTGATAAAGCCACTGGGAGGAGAGCAAGCCCAATCCTTCTCAGCCGGTACCAAAAACGAAGCTACTCAAGGATTCTTATACTAAGAGTATAGACCCTTTATGTCTGCTGTAGTGAGTATTGATTTGACAATATCAATGTGAGACACCATGAAAATGAGCTTTTTCTGATTAGAGGAAGAAGAGAAAGACGAAAGGTTTATGAGAAGAGCAGAATTTCGAGGGTTCAAGGTGATGAAATGATGTCGAGAATTTTGATATTAAATCAGAATTTGAAAAAGCCTTGTGTGGTTTCAAGTAACACATGTCAGCCCCTCATAAGTGACGTGACATATTGGCCACCTGCGTCAGAATTAATGGATTGACATTGCCCGATGGTTGATGCGTGGAAAATTGGATAGGACTAGTGTTAGGATGGGATAATTTCCAAGGCGTATATCCCAAATAAGCTGATCCAATCCAACACAATCAGTCCAGAATGAATCAAGTACGGCATGAATCCAATTCGTTGAGAATCCAATGCGATGTGAATCCAATCCAGCACAATCCAATCCGGAATGAATCCAGTCCGGCATGAATCCAGTCCAGTGAGAATCCAATGCGATATGAATCCAATCTAGCACGATCCAGTCCGGGATGAATCCAGGCCAACGTGAATCCAGTCCGACGTAAATCCAATCCGGTATGAATCTAATGCGGTGTGAATTCAATCCGGCACAATCTAGTCCAACATGGATTTAGTCCAACATGAATCCAGTTCAAAGTGAATTCAGTCCGGCATGATTTTGGTCCGGCACAATTTCACTCCTGTGTGAACCTGGGCTGATTAATCCAAACCTACTTCGGCATTAATTTGAACAAGTCGGCAATAACCTAGACTGACAACAAGGTTGTTTGTCGTATCTTGATCCAATTCTTGCAACGAGCAAGTGGAACAAATAGAAAATATGTCCTATGAATGAACATGCTAAGAGCTAAAATTTAAACTTCCTGGCATGGGTGGCTAGCGATGAGTACTGCTATTAATATGCCTACCCAAAACATAGCCCACGAATGGAGTAGAGGCCTAATGAAAATCATTTCACATCAGAGCATAGAGTAGGCCACCCCAGAACTAGTTGTAATCCTTTAGATAACATCCAATGTCATACTTTCATTGGAAAAATTGGCTGTAACTGGCCAAAACAGATAAAGCAAACTGGCTGCATTTATCCAATACGGTTTGCAGCTAGTAAAAGCGGTTAAAATCATCCATCAATGTTATAAATACTCTGTCATTATCCTACAATGAAAATGAGGAAAAAAGTCCAAAGAGAAAGCATTCCATAGGCATAAAAGTTTTGGTCTCATATAACGACTAAGGAGCCACTCCTAATCGAATGCATAACCCTCAAACCATCTCTCGGCAGATGTAATACAACATTAAATCCCTATGCTAAAACACCATCGACCCAATATTTTCTATTCATTTACATCTTTCAATTTTTTTAAGAAAGATTTACTGATTTGAGCGTTGGATGATAGATTGGATCGCGAGTTCCGTCAATTATTTAACATCTTATTTTTTATTATATTGTGTAGGATCCAGGTTAAGAAGAATAGGGACCGATTCAGCTCAAGTTCAACCCGAATCTAAAAACGCAATACTTACAAATATATTGTAAAGTTCCATGGCACACCCTTTTAAAGGATAAATAAAATTATTACCATAACTAAAACTCATTTAGATATAT
>JAODPA010068994.1:0-10013 GCA_025585075.1 Nepenthes mirabilis | reverse complement strand
TTATATATACTTACATTAATTTTAATTTATCAAAAAGAGTTTGAATTAATCTGAAATCAATTGGGATTCACTTTTTTCTTTTTCCTCTTTCTTTTTTTCTTACTTTTTTCGTTATCTTTCTCTATCTTCTCTAAAAGATTCACATGAAATGAGTTGAAATTAGTTAGATGGCTTATTTATAACATATTGGTATACATGTATCGGTTAAACATGAATCAGTGCAAATGCTTCTTTAAGGTTGCACACAAGTTTCAAATGACATGTATTAGGCGTCACCATTATGAACTAAATATATACAAGTATTTTTTCTACACAAAGATTTTATCTAAAATATGTTTGTATATAACTCAGGCACACATTAAGCCTTACTCAAACTTACTCCACTATGATTTAATACTTAATTTTTAACCAAAATCAAAATTAATTCTAATAATTCATTAGTTTACTTAAATTTAAAATTATAAAATAAATTTTAGGATTTAGACTACGGGTTGAAAAAACAATCTGTGTATTTGACAAAGTAAAATAAAGAAGTTCCTTTCCAAAGTTGATGTCAATTAGGCAAGTATATTTCAAAACTTTCACATTATTTTGCAAGATATATTCCATCACTTCCAATTTGTTTTCTTGTAAATGCATATATTCAAGTTCAACCCTTAATTTTGTCTATTGGAATCCTGCTCTCATTCTAATAGCATGTCTATTTAGTGATATTATTGGATGTGTGTTGGCATGAGATTATAATGGTTGTTTTAGATTGTGTTGCTTGAATTGGAGGATCAAATTGTGCCTTCCGTTAGGAAATCAGATAATTATGGTTTGTAAGGTTGAATATCGTAAAAATAAATTGTCTTCATATGATGATTTAATTGGCCCAGAGGTGTGGAAGGCTTTGTAGTGAGAATTCTGAAATGATGATGAACAATTACTAGTGACAGTACATAATGATTGTTGCATTTTGAATTTGCATGAATTTATGAAATTTTATATGGTTGTGTGGATACATTAGTGAAATTGGTTTTGCAACTCTTGTAAATTGTCAACAATATGAGGTTGATATTTTTAAGGTCAAAATTACTTGTTAGGCTCCTTTATTTATTATATTAGCCGTGGGAAATTATAAGAGTTAGCCCATATAAATTGTGGCTATATCATGTTACAACATAGCAAAATAACAAAGTTGTAGGATCCAGGCTTTTCCCCCAAATAAATCTCTCCGATACCTAATTTAGTATTTGCTTGAAAAAGATATGTTGGTGCAAATTGATCATCAAATCTTTGAAATTAGTACAAGTATTTTACATTTAAACGGATTACTAATAGAGGATTGATTGCTTGCATACACTCTGCAAGAAAAGCTAACATTTTCATAGTTAGGTCCCTTGTTGGGATCACTCCAGTGTGAAAAATTGTCAGACTAAAAGTTGACCAAAAATTTTTAGTATGAAAGTTGACAGAAAATTTTTGGAGAGAAAGTTGACCGAAAGATTTCTATAATAAAAATGCTAACCGAAAAATTCCAGGGTAATTTTTTCGAAGAGGAGAATTTGCTAGAGAGGATTTCCGGAGAAGCAAATTTTGGAGTGGAATATGCCACAGAGGTTTTTTGGAGTGAAAATCCAGAGTGCAAATGTAGGAGTGGAAATATGGAGTGGATTTTCGGAGTGCATTTGCGGAGTAGAAATCCGGGGTGGTTTTTGGAGTGCATTTTCGGAGAGAAAAATTTTGGAGTGAATTTTTTGGAGAGAATAATGCCAGAGTGAATTTTTCAGAGAGTGGAAAATACCGGTTTGCTTTACCAGTATGCTTTTGCTGGAATGTATGGAATTTTCAGAATAGAAATTTCGGAGTGCAGTTGGCCAGTTTGAAGTGTTGACGCCCGAGGACTTCTAGTAACGTCTGAGGACATAAGATAATATCGGAGAACTTTTATCAACACTTGGGGATTATAACTCCTACAACATCTGCACAAGCAGCTTTTCAGAAAGAAAATTGACTCTCATATGATTGGTTGAGCAGGTCAACAGCTTTAGACAAAACAGTGATCAGTAGAGTTGGTGGGCAGAGTTGGTAGTAGGTTATAGAGTTGGTGACAGCTTTTGTTCACTCGCAACCTACCTATTGATTGACAATCTCCGGTCGAAACTTGCATATATATATGAATGCTAGGCATGCAAGCGTATTGTAGTAGAGAGAAGTGAGAAAAAAAACCTAAGAAAGAACAAATAGTAGTCAGTTTTTACTCTTGTATTCTTACTTTTCGTTCTTGTGTTCTTAGCTCTACGTGAGGCTTGTGTAGCCAAAAAAGGTTTTTGTAACCATCTCCATTTAGTGGAATTTGATTGTGGATGAACCATCTCCATTGATGGAGTGAAAATTCGGAGTGGATTTCTGGAGTGCATTTTTGGAGAGAAAAATTTTGGAGTGAATTTTTCGGAGAAGATAATGCCGAAGTGAATTTTTTCGAGAGTGAAAAATGCCGGTTTGCTTTATTGGTATGCTTTTGCTGGAATGTATGGAATTTTTAGAATAGAAAATTCGGAGTGTTGTTGGCCAGTCTGAAGTGTTAACACTCGAGGACTTCTAGTAACGCCCGAGGACATGGGATAATATCCAATGACTTTTATCAACACTTGGGGATTATAACTCTTGCAACATCTGCACAAGCAACTTTTCAGAAAGAAAATTGACTCTCACCCGATTGGTTGAGCAGGTCAACAGCTTTAGACAAAACGACGATCAGTAGAATTGGTGGGCAAAGTTTGTAGCAGGTTGCAGAGTTGGTGGCAGCTTTTATTTACACGCAACCTACCTATTATTGACAGTCTTTGGTCGAAACTTGTATATATATGTATGCTAGGCATGCAAGCATAGTATAGTAGAGAGAAGTGAGAAAAAAAAAACTTAAGAGAGAATAAAGAGTAGTCAGTTTTTACTCTTATATTTTTACTCTTCGTTTTTGTGTTCTCAGCTCTACGTGGGGCTTGTGTACCCAAAAAAAAGGTTTTCGTAACCATCTCCATTTAGTGAAATTTGATTGTGGATTAACCATCTCCATTTGCGGAGTGGATTTCTGGAGTGCATTTCCGAAGAGGAAAATTTCGGAGTGAATTTTTCGGAGAGGATAATGCCGAAGTGAATTTTTCGGAGAGTGAAAAATGCCTGTTTGCTTTACCGGTATGCTTTTGCTAGAATGTATGAAATTTTTAGAATAGAAATTCTGAAGCGTAGTTGGCCAGTTTGAAGTGTTAACGCCCGAGGACTTCTAGTAACGCCCGATGACATGAGATAATATCCGAAGACTTTTATCAACGCTTTGGGACTATAACTCCTACAACGTCTTCATAAGCAGCTTTTCAGAAAAAAAATTGACTCTTACCCGATTGGTTGAGCAGGTCAACAGTTTTAGACAAAACGGCAATCAATAGAGTTGGTGGGCAAAATTGGTGGTAGGTTGTAAAGTTGGTGGTAGCTTTTGTTCACATGCAACCTGCCTATTAGTTGACAGTCTCCTGTCAAAACTTATATATATATATATGCTAGGCATACAAGCGTAGTATAGTAGAAAGAAGTAAGAATTAAAAATTTAAGAGAGAACAAAGAGTAGTCAGTTTTTATTCTTGTATTCTTACTCTTTGTTTTTGTGTTCTCAACTCTAAGTGAGGCTTGTGTAGCCAGAAAAGGTTTTTGTAACCATCTTCATTTAGTGGAATTTGATTATGGATTAAGTATCCGGTAATTTTTTTCTCTTATTTTAGAAGAAGGTTTTCTACGTAAAAATCTGTTGTGTTACTCTCTTTCTCACATTCCTCAAGCGCGTGTGTGTTTTTTGCATTTATTCACTCCTACATGTTTTTATCCGACTGGTCATTATCCTCCTTTTTTTTTCAATAAGTAGTATCAAAGATGTGGTTCCTTGGCCGTTGTTAAATTTTACTAAGACTAATGGAGGTAGGAAGCAATATGATTTGCTTAACCGGTACCAATTATAACACTTGACAAAGCAAAATGTCAGATCTCTTGCTTGTCAAATCGTGCATCTTTCGATGTTCGCTACTCAAAAGACTGAGACGAAATCGAAAGAGGAATGGTCTCTTGAGAATAGGCAGGTTTGCGGTTATATACAATAGTTTGTAGATGATAATGTGTATAACCACATTAGAAGTGAAACAAATGCCAAAACTCTGTGGGAGAAGTTGGAGATGCTCTATACCTCCAAAACTAGCAACAACAAGATTTATCATCTAATGAAACTAATGTAGGTGCGGTACTAGGACGGTTTATCCGTTGCAGATCACTTGAACGAGTTTTAAGGATGCGTAGACCGGTTGAATGACATGGGTATTAAATTTGAGGACGAAATACTAGGCCTGTGGCTCCTAATAACCCTGTCAGACCTATGGGAGGTGATTCAAATCACCATTGCCAACACTACTCTAAATGGCATTATGACACTGGAGATGGCCAAAGGAGCTGCATTGAATGAGAGAATGAGATGGCGGTCACAAGACACCTCCACCTCTCAGCACTCCAAGGTACTCGTGATTGAATCACGGGGAAGGAGCAAAGCTTGGAGAAAAGGATCGGAGTAAATCCCTGTAAAGGTTTCAAAATATGGAATGTCATTATTGTGGAAAGAAGGGCCACATTAAGAAGTATTATTACAAGTAAAAGTGTGACAACGTAAAAAATAATAATAAAGAAAATAGACGATATGAGGAAAAGGCATCGGTCTCAATTGTTATTGGAAATGATATCCTTTTGACTTGTGAAGAGGATGACGTTGTAAACCTAACTGAGTAGGAGATTGACTGGGTGGTGAATACTGGTGTATCCATCCACGTCACATCATGGAAATGATTCTTTACATCTTACACTCTAGATTACTTTGGAGTGTTAAAAATAAAAAATATGGTGACATCTAAAGTTGTTGGCTGCGGTGATGTATCTCTAGTCATCAATAATAGAACCCAACTACTTTTGAGTGATGTCCAACATATTCCTGACATTTAGATGAATATTATCTCTGCGGGTAAACTTAATGACGACAGCTTTTGTAACGTCCTCTATGAAATGACATATAAATTGACTAGAGGGTCCCTAGTAGTTGCCTAAGAAAAAAAATGTTAGATCTTTATGTGTTGTAGACCTCTCCTTAGATAGGAAAGGTCAATGTCACTGGTATAAAATTTTTTAATTTGTGGCACCGGATGTTGGGCCATATAAGTGAAAAAGAAATAAGTTGTCTGGCCAGGAAGGGCCTCATCCCAAGTAAAAAGGAGGACGGGCTGAAAATTTATTCTCATTGTATGGCGGGGAAATAGAAGAAAGTCTCTTTCTGAGGAGACTCATCCTTCAAAAAGTCCGAGTTGCTTGAGCTTGTTTACACTGATGTCTACAAACCATTTAAGGAGAAGCCCTTCAGAGGAGCATAATATTTTGTTTCGTACGTTGATGATTGCTCAAGAAAGTTATGGATGTACCCACTCAAAACCAAGGATCAAATCTCCGGAGTATTTGAGTATTTTCATACTCTAGTTGAACGTGAGATTGGAAGAAAACAGAAGTGCATTCGAAACGACAATAGCGGAAGGTATATTGGGGCATTTGATACGTATTGTAGATCATATAGCATTCGATATCAGAAGACGCCACCAAAGACGCTACAATTGAATGGCGTGGCTATGTGGACGAACCGCATATTGATGGAGAGGGTCAGGTGCCTGCTGTCTGAAGCAAATCTCCCAAGATCCTTTTGGGCAGAAGTTTTGAGGACAGCGGCCTATGTTATTAATAGGTCACCTAGTAGACTACTGATTGATGAAGTCCAGAGAAGATGTGGACCAAAATGGAGCCATCTTATGACCATCTTCGGATATTTGATTGTAAGGCCTTTGTTCACATTTCAAAGGATAAGAGGATTAAGTTAGAACCAAAGACAATGCAATACGTCTTTTTGGACTATGAGAAAGATGAATTTGGATTTAGATTTTATGACCCAATTGAAAAGAAGGTTGTCCGGTCAAGAGACGTCGTCTTTGTTGAAGGAGAGACCATTAAAGATATTGACAAAGATAAAAAGGTATTGTTTGATGCCGGTTGGACAGATAAAATTGGTGCTGATTTTGTTTGACCGGACAATGCCCCAGAAGCAACCTAGGAGAATGGTGAAGAAGCTATAACACTTGATGAAGATGTGAATGACATAACTCTTCAGCTGGCCGAGAAAGTTACTATTCGACGTTTCTTAAGGAACTGACGACCATCTATTCGTTTGTCCGCCAGTGAGTATGTGTTACTCACTGATGGAGGTAAACCGGAAGACTTTGAGGAAGCGATGGAGGATGAATACAAAAAAAATGGTTAGAGGTCATGAAGGATGAAATGGGTTCATTGTATGAAAATTATACATTCGAATTGGTTGAACTACCAAAGGGGAAGAGAGCCCTAAAGAATAAATTGGTCTATAAGTTAAAAATTGAGAAAAATACCTCTCAATCGAGGTATAAAGTCAGGCTGGTAGTGAAGGGTTTCAACCAGTGTAAAGGGATTGACTTTGATGAAATCTTTACACCAATTGTAAAAATGTCTTTCATATATGTGATGTTTGGTTTCGCTACTGTCCTAGATTTTGAGGTAGAGCAACTAAATGTCCGAACAGTATTCCTCTACGGTGACCTTGAAGTGAAAATTTATATGGAATAATCAGAGGGATTCCAGGTCAAGGAAAAGGAAGAACAGGTATGTTATATGAAGAAAAGCCTGCACGGACTGAAATAGGCTCCACGATAATGATATAGGAAGTTCAAGTCTGTTATGATAAATCAAGGCTATTGAAAGACCACTTCTAACCATTATGTATTTGTTCAAAGGTTTTCAGATGATGATTTTGTTATTCTTCTGCTCTATATGGACGACATACTAATCATTGGACAAAATGGTGCCTGTATCAAGGAGTTGAAGTAGCAGCTTGGGCAGTCATTTGACATGAAGGATTTTGAGCCGATAAAACAGATTCTAGGTATCAAAATATTTCATGGCCGTAAGAATAAGAAACTCTGGCTGTCCTAAGAGAGCTATTTTGAGAAAATACTTCAACGGTTCAAGATGAAATAGTCTAAGCCAGTGAGCACCCCCACTGGCCAATCACTTTAGACTGAGTAATAAGCAGTGTCCAATCGTGGATGTTGAGAAGGCTGCTATGAGAAGTGTGCCTTACTCTTTAGTAGTATGAAGCTTGATGTATGCCATGGTGTGCACGAGGCCAGACATTGCACATGCGGTCGGCACTGTAAGCAGATTTCTCTCAAATTCGGGGAAAGAGCACTGGTCAGTTATAAAGTAAATCTTGAGATATCTCTGAGGGACTTCAAAGATGCATCTGTGTTTTGGAAGTGAGAAGCTCCAGTTAATTGGTTACACAAATACAGAAATGGCCAAAGATGTTGACTTTTGAAAGTCCACTTTGGGATATTTAATCAAGTTTGTCAGAGGGGTAGTCTCCTGGCAGTCTAAACTATAGAAGTGTGTTATTTTCTCAACCATTGAGGTAAAATTTATCTCAGTTATAGAAATAAATAAGGAAATATTGTAAATAAAAAAGTTCATCCAAGAATTGAGTTTCAGGCAGAAAAAGCATGTGGTGCTTCATGATATTTAAAGCGCCATACATCTGTGTAGGAACTCCTCATTCTATTTAAGATCGAAACATATTATTGACCGATATATTGATGAAGGATTACCGTCACTAGAAAATATCCGAATTGAAGAAAATGGGTCAGATATATTGACCAAAGTATTACCCAAGGAAAAACTTAAAGTTTACTGTGAAATAACTGGACTGACTGATTTGGTTCCCACACAGTCGTGAGGAAAAGTTTGTTGGGATCTCTCAAATATGAAAAATTGTTAGACTGAAAGTTAACCGAAAATTTTCGGAGTGAATGTTGACCGAAAATTTTCGGAGTGAATGTTGACCAAAAACTTTCGAAGTGAAAGTTGACCAAAAATTTTCAGAATGAATGTTGACCGAAAATTTTTGGAGTTTTCGGAAAGAAAGTTGACCGAAAAATTTCTGAAATAAAAATGCTGACCGAAAGATTCCGGAGTGATTTTTTCAGAGAGGAGAATTTGCGAGAGAGGATTTTCGGAGTGGCAATGGAATTTGCCAGAGAGGTTTTTTGGAGTGCAAATGCAGGAGTGAAATTCGGAGTGGACTTCCAGAGATGATAATTCAGAAGTGAATTTCCCATAGAGGATAATTTCGGAGTGAATTTTCCGGAGAGTGGAAAATGCCGGTTTGCTTTACTGGTATGCTTTTGCTAGAAATGTATGGAATTTTCGAAATGAAAATTCTGGTGTACAGTTGGCCGGTTTAAAGTGTTAACGCCCCAGGACATGAGATAATGTTCAAAAACTTTTGTCAACACTTTGGGACTATAACTCATGCAACGTCTGCACAAGTAGTATTTCAGAAAGAAAATTGACTCTCACCCGATTGGTTGAGTAGGTCAACAGCTTTAAACAAAACGGCGATCAGCAAAATTAGTGGATAGAATTGGTGGCAGTTTTACTCATACGCAACTTGCCTATTAGTTGATAGTCTTCGGGTAAAACTTGTATATATATGTGTGTTGGGCATGCAAGCGTAGTATAATAGAGAGAAAGTAAGAAAAGAAAACTTAAGAGAGAACAAAGAGTAGTCAGTTTTTACTTTTGTATTCTTACTCTTCGTTTTTGTGTTCTCTAACTCTATGTGAGGTTTGTGTAGCCAGAAAAGATTTTTGTAACCATCTCCATTTAGTAGAATTTGATTGTGAATTAAATATTTCGTGGTTTTTTTTTAATGTTAGAAGAAAATTTTTCATATAAAAATCTGGTATGTTGCTCTCTTTCTTATATTCCTCCAACATGTGTGTATTTTGTATATTTGTTCACTCCTATCCTGTTTTTAATCTGACCGGCCATTATCCTCCTTTTTCCCCAACACTTGTAACATTGATGCCAAGTACTCAATCTTTGCAATGCTTGTGGGCTTAGAGGTGCGACCCTGCAAGGAGTCCTTGAGCTCAGTAAAAAGAGCGATAAATATTCCACCTTTTAAAAAGTGGAAAATATCTCTCGGACAAGCTTTCTCACAAGGTTCCCTTTGTATGGAGGGAGCTAATGACCGTAGAATAAGGGAATAAGGATACCAAAAATAAATATATATAATTTGTGTTCTTTGTTTTCATATTAAAGCTCTCAAGATTTGGGTCCAGTATTAAAATTTTGGACCCTCCTAAATGAGGTTTGGAGAGACATTTGCAAAGTTGAGGTGAAAAGTTGTCATTATATCAAATAATGAGTAATAATTTTTGACAAAATAGTAAAAGAAAAACATATAGGCGGATCAATTCATTAAATTTTTATTAAAATAGAATCCAAACAAGCAAAAATCACTTGTTGGTTGTTGATCAATTTGAGTATTTATGGTCAAATGGGTAGCTATATATTTTTTTACAATTTCCACCAAATACTATTAGAATCTTTCATTAGCGTATATTTTATTAACCTTTATGGCTAGTGTCATTTTGTCTTCCTATAGTTAGTGCCCATAGTTAGATGGTGGCAAGTTTATTCAAATTTGACTTGGTTCATATCCTTTGTAGAGTTAACTTTCAGATCTTGATCTATTTTTTTAATTTTTAAAAGCTTATAAAACCCTTCTATTAAGTCCCGATCAATGAATTTATAAAATCTTAAGATGTTAGTATTGCACTTTAAGTTAAAACGCTTTTCGGGTTAATAATTTTTTTAGATTTGGATACGGGGCATACTCATGCCCAACCAAAAACTCAAAATAACTTTCAAATATTTCAATTAGTTTTATAAAAGTTTGTTTTTTTAAGAAAGGGTGTTAGGTATAATTTTCTATTTCAAAGTCCAAAATGGTGGTTCCCATTTCATCTTAGGTTTGGTTCGGTATTCCTTTTCAAATGCTTTTTAAAAAACTTACGAAATATATATTTTTA
>JAODPA010068993.1:0-10013 GCA_025585075.1 Nepenthes mirabilis | reverse complement strand
AACTTTACTTAATCTAATGAAAGGTGTGCAATTTCTTATTCTCTAATATTACCATATCAATCAAATACATATCCACAAATATCCCATATCTTACTCTTATATTGTGAGTATTATCGACTTCTCTTTGAAAGTAGACGAAGATTATTACAAATGAACACTAAATCTTTAACGTATTTTGAAATTATTTTATTTCTTATCAATAAATGGACAAACGAATAAATTCTTTTAATTCTCTCACAACATAATAACAAAAATAATTACACAAGTAGCTTTAAAGAAAAAAATTGAAACAAAGGCGCACTTGAACTATAGGGAAATCATCAATTTTTCATATTCATACTATTGTGACCATGTGGATAAAATTTCTAAGGATTATCGATAGAAATAAAAAGAGAAAAAAAGGATTTTTAAGTTTTTAAAATTATAAAATTGCCCACATCTTTTGAAAATTACAAAACAGCCCATAATTTCTTAAAAATTATAAAATTATTCAGCGTGTTCAAAATATTTCAAGACATATTCAGAGCGTGTCGAACTCAAAAGGTAAAAAATAAAAATTTGACATGTGTTGAATACCAACACTTTAAGTCCTAAAGAGTGTTCGTACTTTATAGACCACGTATATTGGACATTTACGGCAGCAGGAAAATTGGCTTTATTTAACAAAGTGCAGAGGTACATACTTCATAGGTACATGCCTTGAAGACCTGAATAACTATACCAAGTGCAACACACCATCCCACAATGGACGCATATATTATGAAGTATTTTTCGGTTCAATAAGGACCCAAAAATAATCAATACTACCAATAAAAACTCTTCCCTTTTCTAGGTCTAGGTGAGGATGAAGGGTCCAGGGGGAATTAGTTGTTGGTTTAGTAGCTTGCTCATTAGTCCAAACTAGGAAGAACATCTCAACCAAGTTGACATATCACCATCTGTACTCTCTAATCATTTTCTGGAACTTGTTAGAATGTTTTTATCTATTTTGTGTTAATTCAGGCACGCTGGGACACACCCAAGTCTAAAACATGATCAGAACACGTTTGGACTACTTTTTTGATTTTCGAAACAAGAGACTGGGGCATTTGATGAGTTAAATAACTATTGGGACCTGAGGCTAAAGCAATTATTAAGAAAAAGTTCAAAACCAAAGGTGTGTATTCAAATTTGAGGTGCATCCCTGGACAGAATGTGTGGTCTATTGTTCATCTCTGTGAGCTAAAAGGGAAAACATCATGAGTACATACCTGGAACAGTGCGTCAGTTCTCTATTTATATGGAGACTATCACCTGGATCCTCGTGCTGATTCTTGCGGTCCTTGATGGTCCATTATAAATTTATTGACTGGAGGCACAAGATCTTTGCACTAATTCTTGGGACAATTGCAAGCACCCATAACGGTTGCCATATCATTGGACGGATCTTCTGCAAAACTAAACTGCTGGTTTTTCTAGAATGTGCAAAAATTACAGAATTTTTGTTTGCTGTCCTCCTTAATTTTTTTAACTAGAGAATTGTTCATAAAAAAAATGCACCAACCAATGTGTGGAAAATGATCATGAAACCACAGAATGAATTCCCCTAACCTATTTTGTGCTGTTTCTTATCGTGAATCATAGCTGTTGGTGGCTATGATGGTCTCTCTCTCTAAGCAAGTTAAGCTTCTGATGTTGTCTGTGCTCCTACAATGTCGTGATTCAGCATGAGGTTAATGACAGTACTAATTTCAATGAATTGTATGGTAGTGACAACTCATTGTGATATCCTACCATACGAACTAGTTTTTCCTCCAGATATTGCCACGGTGACTAAATAGCAAATACTCGGCCTCCAGGCAAGAAGTTTTCTGATTATATGAGTACAACTGAATGCTTGAAAAACTCTTAACGCCAAGCACAAGGCAGCCTCAGTTCTGGCTTTTGCATGACAAATTTTGATAAACTATATACATGAGCTAAATAAGCATAACCCATGGTGTACTGCCTTCATAGAACATGATGAGAATACATGAATTTGAGCATTTAATACCAACTAGAAGTAGGATAAGCTACTTGTCAACCTTGAAACTACCTCATGAGACATGACTCTCCCAAGCGCTAAGCTACCAGAAAGACTTGCCTCTAAGCAAAATCCAAGACATGATTGGCAATGCAGAAGACATTTTTGCCATTTGTAGTTTCCGATAATCACCTTGTGCTATTAACATCAAGACAAAATGGCAACATGCACTTAAGTTGTCAGTTCACCACCAACTTTCTTGATATTTCTTTGCTTAAGCTTGACCTTCACATTAACACCGTTTTCTATAATCGACTGAAGTACAATCTGAAGTTTTCCTTCCAACTTATCCCCTTTCCTTGGCGTAAAAATGGCATCATGGATATCATCAGCCAGAGCTCTCTGAGCTAGAGCTTTTCCCACAGCAGCACATGCAGCTGCATTTTTGGTAGATCCTAGATCAAATTTCATATCTTTAGAAATGGAATGCGCCACAGCAACGACCTTGCTAGTCACCCTATGTACTATGCAGGCCCGAACAGAGCCTTTCGACACATATATATCGAGACAGAATGGCTCATGATAAGGCCCCGTAAGCTGATTGAAAGTGGGCTTCCTCTGCTTTTTGCCAGCAGAAACACCAACATCGCTGAGAGAAGCACAAACAATATATTTATCCTTGACAATTCTGGCAAGTTTTTCTTCACTGATCAATGAGAAATGATTCGCCGTCTCCTTCTTGCTGGCCCTGAAAACTTCCTTACTGCTCTTGGACTTTTGCCCTTCTGCAGCTAAATTACGACTTGAATTTTTCTTCTTCTTGCTCCCTTTTTCATCATCCTTAATTGCAGAAGGCTTCCTCCTATGGAAGTCAAATTTATACTCGTCAAATTCTCTTGAGCTGCGATCAATTTTATAAAACAAGTTCCCATGGATTCTCATATCCTCGATCTCATCCAGATCTGGATCGTCCTTCGCCAGCATTGGATTGTTATATACCCCATCACCTACTTCCTGTGCAGAAAACAATCCAATATTCGAATCATTCTCTATACTCTTACAGAAATAAGCCAAACCTGATGAAGCGCGCCAAGCATCGGAATCGACTACCTCAATTTCACAGCTATGAAGATGAGGTTTATCATACCAAAAAAACGGCGAGGGGTTTATTATATTAGACTGATTCATATAGCTTAAGTTCTCACTACAAGATGACGACGGTAGATTGTTTTTGCTACCATTATTGTCAACAGACGCCGAGGAATCCGAGCAAAAACTACATACACCTGAAAGCATGCGAAAATTTACGTCCAAAATAAAGGAGGTATATCTTCTCAAGGGTATTAGCAACATCGTGACTAGTTCAACATTGAAAGATTATTGAACTGTAAATAGTGAAAGTTTTAGATCCCTGGGGGGCAAACCGTCGAACAGATAACAAGCAGTTCTTACCCAATCCTACCTCGAGCGAGGTGAGGAAGATGGAGGAATTAGAAGGCGTTTAGAGATTGGGTAGGCATTTTTAAAGAACCAATCTATGGCATGATGGTGGCTACTTCATCGTTGAAGATTATGGAACTGCAGAATGTGGAAGGGTTAGATTCTCAGAGGCAAAAGGTCGAACAGATAACAGGCAAACTGTTCTTTCCAACCTGATCCAAGCAGATTGCAAGGAAAGAGGCGGTGCATGATGTCCTCCTCATGGATGGGGTAGAGAAGATAGGCGTAATGCATGAATCAATGGTGGCGGAAGCACGTGCAAACGTTCATGCGATGAAGTCAGAGCTGGGGCTCTCGTTTGTCTGCCGACACGGTGTGTGTGACGAAATGAAGGGGCAAGGCAGACCAGCTGCGGGACTACTGGATTCCAGGCCGGGGATCCTGCATCGCGTACGGGCGAAGCAGGATCCCTCTTGGCTTTTTTGGACCGTCGGATGAAACCGACGGTCCAGATGCTTTATAATTTTTTTTAAAAAAAATTCTACTTGAATGAATCCGGGCCGTTCATTAACCAAAGACCGAGATTTGTGGTCTTTTTTAAAAAATTCTAGGTGAATATTTAATCTGAGCCATCCATTTAAAATTGATCCGACGGCTTGCATTATTTGAAAATTGGATCCATCGATTTGCAGACAAATGGACGGCCGATATAAAATTTCGAAATTAAAAAAAAATGAAAATCAGCCCTAATCTCATTTCAATTGCGTTCTCTTACTCTCAGCCTCTCGCCGTCGCCTCTCTCTCCGGATCTCACTCCTCCGGACGGCAGATGACCGGAGAGAGAGAAAGCAGACGTCGTTTTCGCGAAGTGAAGTGAATCTTTAGTGAATCGCTTCAGCCATTTCATTGAAAGAGTGCTGTTCCTTTCCAGAGTTGGGAGTAAATGAAGTCCTCGAATTTACGCAGTTGCTACATTTCCACGATTCTTCGATCAGTCAGAGTGAAAAATTCCATTTTATTACTTCAAATTCTGAATCCCTATGCTGCATTTTTTTTTAAAGGATTGTTGAGGTATATAGAGGGGGCGTGTCTTAAGAGAGCTTTAGACTGACACATTTACAAACGACTTGTAAATCCAGTTTCAGAGAGTGAAAGGGACATTTGAGCTGCTTGTTTCATATTGGTTGACAGCTAGTTGGGGGATTATAGATGAAGGGCTTTTAGAGGCTCATATTAATTGAGATACAACTTGTTTCCACGTTGATTTATGTCAAAGTGCTTGATCTGAACAATTCAATTTAAGTGGAAAAAGGTTACAATCTACTCACATTCCATTTGTAACCCAGTTTTTGTATTTCATCTGCGGTTTCATTGCCGGTGGGGCGATCTATTCACCGCCTATGTCATGTGAGTTTCATTTGTTGGTTATCCTTTCTGATATGCTCTATTGAATTTTATCATTTGAGATGTTTTTGTTTGTGGTGCTCATGATAAAAGTGGGATGATTCTCCCTCTCTCTCTCTCTCTCTCTATTTGTTTGTAGTAAGCAAGCAACACAAAAGGAACATATATAAATTCTGGTTGATTCTCATTTTTGGGGTTTTCATCGTGGAAATAAATTAAAAGGAAGTGTCTAATTTAGCTTCAATGTCATTTTTGATTGCTGTCAATGATATCAGTTTAATCTTTTTGTATGTATTTACCAAACTCATTGAAGTTGGCAGAAATTATTCTATTCAATGATGATCAAGTAAAGCTCATTGATCATAGATTACTGTGGTGTCCGCTTATGCTGTTATTCTGTTCCAGTGGCTGCGGAAGACAAAACGGAAACCTCTACTTCAAACCGTGGAGAAGATGAAAGAAGGTAACATAAAAATGTAACAATTTTGTTGAGAATTTGAATGGGATGTGTGTGATAATGAAATATTTACGTCGAATAAGAAACTTGATAATGATATTTGGAGTATTTGTTGACTTTTGCAATGTTCCTTGTTTCTGATTTTTCATGGGGACTTGCTTATGTAGAGTTGATGCTGCTTGGATTTATCTCTCTACTTCTAACAGCTACATCAACCACAATATTCAACATTTGTATTCCATCAAAGTTCTATGGTGGTGTATTTGCTCCGTGCTCTAGATCCAACATTGATGAAGAAACTGAAGATAGTGCATCCCAAAATCATAAACTTTCGATGGTTTCCGTTGCCTGCAACTTTAGGAGGATGCTTAGTGACTTAAACCATAATAAATGCCAAGAGGCACGTTTCTTCTTTAACTGTGAATAATGTATTGTCGGAGTTTTAAACTCTCACTATCTCTTGTTTATTGGCTGTTTTTTATCAACATCTTGTGTAATAGCCAGATATGTAATGAGTTGAGCTTTTTTTTTTAGCCTTTTTCATTTTTTGTCTGTGTTTTTGTTTAGAGGATTATGAGTCGTTTGTGTCATATCAAGGTCTTGAGCAGCTGAACCAGTTAATCTTTATTATGGCTGTGACTCCTGTATCTTATAGTTGTTTGACAATGTTGCTGGCAATTGTGAAGGTCAGAGCTCCTTTAGCATTGAAATAGAGTTGCGTCACATGGGATGTTTATCTTTATTCTTCATTATTTCTATTTTGTCCAATTAGAGTAATCGCTACACATTTTGGAAGCTTTGCTTTTACTTATCTCAGGATATCTGTGCTTTAATTCTTGTTGTTTTAACTTTATTGCTTTTGTTGTGTCTTCATCCTATGAACACTGGAATTTGATCAACATATTCATTCTGATTCAGGTACCTTCTAAATTAACCCACGTTTGATTCACCTTGAAGGCTACTCGGTGTGTAAGATTAAGTTCGAAAAGCTAAGTGCCATGGATCAATTAGAAAGCCCTTAATGTTAGAAACAAATAGATAAGTTTTGCACTTGGGAAATTACAATACTATCTTAAAGATTAATATGCCATAGAGGCGATGAACATGCTTTCATAAAGACAGTTTGTGCCACCTGGGGAATGTACTGGTGCAATGTCCTTGATGCAACATCCAGTGCCTTTCTGTGCCTTAGATGGCTATAACTTGAACACTAAACCTTCTTACCCCTTGAAAATAGATATAATGAAGTGAGGATATGTATGATAAACTGCCTTTCTTGAAAAAATAAGAAAGGAAAAAATTATTTGATGATCCCAGCAAATTTAGAAATCTTCGTAGCAATAGCCTTATAGGTGCTTAAAAACTAGCTAGAAAGTAAACCAAAGACACATTGCGGGCATAAAAAAACACGATATGAATTGCTTTGAAAAAAGAAATGCTGTATGAATCAAATGCCATAATAACTTGTAGAATTTAGGGGCCTCAAATTTGACCAGAAAAAGCTAGATATTGCTAATACTGCATTAAGGAATCTCAAGTTTTGTTGAAATTAACCAACAGGAAATGGAATGGATGCAATGTAAATTGTATTGGTTACTCCAACCCCCTCGTGGACCCAACTAAGAAATGGCATATAGGCAATCTGTCACTGTTATGATACTTCGTCATTATCTATAACATTTTAAAAAAAAGTAAGGGGGAACCTTTACTGCCATTGATGAAAATATTGGTGTCAGTATCAATATCAATATCGGTGGTGGCCGTATTAGTATTGGACATTATGTATCGTTATCGGATGTACCTAAAAAAGATTTTTTTAAATTGTAAGCTAATAGGGTTGTATTCAACCTATTGTGATATATTATCAATATAACAATATATCGCAATATTGTCGCGGTATCTGGAAATATTGGTATTAGAGGCTGATATTTAAATCAATGTTTACTGCTTTTTTGTTATTAATTAGTTTATATCCGGGATTAATTTCACTAGCATTGTATTTTCCTTTTGATATTAACTTAAATTCTTTGCTTATGTGGTCAATCAAGTTTTCAAGTTAAGTATTCTTCTGTTTGGCAAATTTTACCAGTTTTAGATAACAAATCTTTGGTACTGCACTTATCCTTATTCATTGTTTCATGACAACTGATAGGCTGGATATCGGTTTCCGTAGACCCCTTTCCCACTGACAGACATGGAGAGTGAAGCAGAAGAAATTGCGTGACATTTCACTTGTCAACTTCAAATCTTCTTGATATGGTTTTTGTTCTTCCCGTTGCTTGGCTGGATTCAAAACAATGGAAGACGATGGAAAAACACCGGAACAGATGATGGACGAGATATATGCTAATGGCGGCGACAACAATCTCCACATGTGATGCTTCCTTACTCGTCCCTTCTTCAAAATTAAGATTACAAAATCCGTCTACGATTTTATTAACTCCATAGCAATCTTCTCTATTATTGTCCTACCACCTAATATAGATTCCATTCGGATATAATTTTGTATGAAATTATCAGTTAACCTTCCAGACCATATACGCAAATCGTCTTCATTGTTTTGAATTTCAGATATAATAATAGTTTCATTAGAACGTCTCGCGTTTTGAATCCATCTAACTATGATATAGTAGTCAGAAATATAAATCAAACCATGAATATTAAAAACTACAAAATCATGCACACAAATTATTCCAACAGTTTGAAATTTCCAACAACTACTACAATCAACGTTTTTGGTTGATAAATCAAAGATAGTTGTAACCTCATTTATCGGTTCCATGTAATAAATTACTACATGAGTGGGATTTGTACGAAAAATAACATGCTAACCTAAGACAATGACTCATACCAATATTTGAAATCCTTTGTCTACATGCAAAATCAACCATCAATTCTGTATGCTTCCTGTGAAGCACTCTATTGAAATGATGAAAGAAATCATTCATATTTAAATCATATTTCAGATTGGATTTCAGGTCACTATTTAAATTTTTTAATAGTTGAGTGATTTGTATGTCCAAAGTGAAGACATTTCTCATATAATATAAGGCCCATTTGTGATGTATACTATACATGTCTTCTAACCATAAGTGTGCATGACAAGCTTTTTCGTTGGAAACCATTGTAGCCCATACAACTTCAAAGTCTACAACATTGTTAATTCCATACATACATCTAGTAAAATTTTGAAATAATTTAGAATAAGAAACCAAATGCTTGGAGGTATATTATAAAATATGTCACTTGTACAAGTCATGAAAACTATGGAGTATTACCAAAGTAATCGCTTTAGCCATTGCAACATCTTGATTGGTGAAAATAGTAATGGGTGCTATCTTATCATACACCATAGTAATCGCCATTGCACCATGGCATTTCAAAAGTGTCTCAAACAGCCATATAAAAAATTCTGCTATCTCATCATACAGCAAAGTAGCTCTAAATACGACTATTTACCTATAATTGCTAAATCCGATGAAAATGCCAAATGACTTTAAACCTTTGTTCGTTCTGTTTGTTGTGTCGAATATCACAACATCTTCGAAGGCTACATAGTTAGCAACTATCTCTATATCAACCCAAAATACTAGTTATTAGCTGATCTTTATCAAATTGAATGGCACTAAAGAATTGTTTGTTTTTCAATTCTTGATTATGAAAGTATGTCAATATGACCCCCGTCTCACCACATTACATACTTTGCTACCACCTAACTTGAAAGTAGGATTTTTGATATTTTACCATATATCCCCCATTTTTCCTTCCACTAATCTCAAATCAGTATCTTGGGTCATCTCAATAATATGACCTTACATATTTAAAACCTCCCTTTGGGATCTTAACATATGTCATATTTTGCAAGACTCTAGTTCATGGTTGTACTCTCCACGAAAATTTTCACAACAATAATCATGCTCTCCCTTATGAACACGCATTCCATCTTAACGGGGCAATCACATCTAGTTTCTCAACATGTTTGTTTTGTCTCCCTTCTTTTGTCATGTTCACGTTTTCCTTTCCTTGAATAAGAAAATATCCGATATATCTTTACATTATCTTCCTCAAATTTTTTTTACAAATGTTTTTCTCTCGAAAAAACCCATTTTTTAACCATATTATTTCCAAAAATTCCCAGCCACGTCCATACTTCAAAGTTTCACCTTAACTGAAGGAGTCCATTCGTTCATTGGATATGAATGTGTAATTAATTTTTCTGTATCCATAATCAGTAGGTTCCTACATTAAAATATATAAGAATCAGTATATTACAAATAATTTACTAACATTTTTTTTTCTATATGCAGATTTACAGACCGTTTTACAAACATCCAGTAATTAATTTTTTTCTATATAAGAATTAGTATATTTGAAGATTTACATTCTACGGATGAAATCTACGGACCATTCATGAAAATTTTACAAAACTTCAAATCCCATTTCGTTCAATGTGAGGCTCCGTAAACCGTTGCATTTTATTTAATTTGTTGAAATAAAAACCTATTACAATAGGGTTGTTCATTTCATTTCAAATCGGAAAATCAACACCACAACCGGAGAAATCTTATAACAATATCAACCTCGCTTAATATTCACTAAAAATAAATGAGCTCACAGAATAAATAAATACTCAAAAATAAATATCTTTGAAAATATTCACAACACAAAAATGTTAACACAAAATAGATATAAACAAAAAAAAAAAAAGAG
>JAODPA010068992.1:22153-32395 GCA_025585075.1 Nepenthes mirabilis | reverse complement strand
CAAGAATCAAAGCAAGAGTATTAGATTTCAGCATGGGGGCGGGTGAAGCAGGATTGAGGGGCAGCGGTGGGAATGGGGGTGGGGGCAACAGGGTGGTGAGTGGGGTGGGGGTTGGGTGGCAAAGGCATCTATAATCGCTTCCGTATTGGCAAATAGCCTATGTATGGTTCATTGACTGCCACCAACAAAACTGGCAATCAAAACCACCACCACCACCTGCCACGGGACTACCACTATTCCTTCTTTGTCCAGTCTATGATTCCCGCAAATTGTGTATACGTACGAAAAAAAGAAAAGCTACACCATTCTGTCAACCAAATTGTATAAAAACGTATATTTTCAATCTAATTTGGTATCAGAAAATTCTCGTTACGTTTCTTCCTCATTCCATTTTAGAAACAAGGGGCAATATAAAACAATATAAAGAGTATAATGAGAGATGACATCATTGACAAACTTTCTATCATTGAACTTGCAAAGAGAGCAAACTTTAGCACAGTTAAAGGCCATTATTTGGCTTCCTTCAAGATCTTTTTTCCCCCTTTTAGTTCAAATTTGAAGACATTAGTATTTGCCAAACCCAGATTACAAAGTTCATGTCAAGGAAGGAAACTGGATCGACAATTAGGACGTCTGCTAATGCTATAAATCTTCCCCACCCCACATATGGGGCAGAGCTCCAACACATCGAATAAGGAGTCCAAAATTCCTATTAAATCTTCATAATGGTAAATTGAAGCTACATACCTGTTTAAATAGTGAGCTTGATCTGAAAAAGAATGCTAAATATAGATGACAGCACACACCACAACTCGGAAACAGTCAAAGCTGCTTCTTCTCCTCGTCCATCCAAGTAGATTTTTCCGATAGGGTCCATTGCTTTGTGTTAGTGTAAACAGCAAGCAGAGCAAACTGAGAAAAGCAGAGAAGCATAATTATGGCTTCAAAAAGGAAGGGATACCTTTTCGGAGGGCGCATGGTTAAATAAATCACATGGAGAACAAGAGAGCTTAGAACAAGGACAGCCATCAAAAACAATCTTAAAGTTGAAGGGTGTCGTGTCTTCCTTGGATCTTGTCTCCCACCAGGTGCAAAATAGAGAAGGGTAAAAAGGGCAAGGAGAGAAATATATGCGAGGGACAGTTTGTCGCGGCATAGTAGGGGAAACATGGAGAGCATAGCAAAATGGTTCAACCATCCAAAGATAAGAGGCTCTTCAAGAGCCAAAAGACTTGAGGGCAGAAGTGGCAGTAGAATTGACTTCTCATGTACTGCAAGATCAAGCCACAGATTGTCAAGAGTTAGAACCGAATAAAGGTTGAACAACGGAGCTGTTAGAGTCTTTCCCGTTATAATGTCCTCTCATCTCCCAATTAAATGGTTAGGATTATAAGATAAATCCAACAAATTTTAATTTGTGGTTATAATCCTAGCCGTTCAAGTAATTATGATGAAATCTTCATTGTTGGGAGTATGGGAGAAGATAGAAAATAGGATGACCCCACAAGACTTCAAACAAACAAGGATGCCGAGATTTCGGTATACAAAATAAGTCAAAGGATAGATAGGGACACCCTATTGACCTACCTTGAAATGAGAATAAGTAAAATGAGAAAGAACTATTAACTAGGGCATAAAGGAAACCCAGGTTGCTAGGAGCCCTTAACTGCTGAACCATTGAGGGCAAACTAGTTAACAGAGTAGCAGATAAGCTGAGAAGCTTCAATGACTGCACTGTGAACAATTTCCTCCACTTAAAAAGGACCGAGGTGGTGCACCAGAAGTTCGCCACATAATCCTCATATATCCCTCTCTCAAAGGGGGCGAGACGGGAGAGAACCTGCACCAAGCATGAGGTTTGAGTGAATTAAAACAGTCATAAAAAATGAAAGCATATGTAAATTTCTTCTGATGCATATTTTACATAGAGCAGACAAGGAATTCTATCAATAACTAGCCGTTTAGATTCCATTGTGGAGGACACAATTTTTTTCTGAAGAATTCACCAAGATATGTCTAGCCCGTGTGTATTTGAAATTGTGAATCCAACAAATAAAAAAAGTACTCAATGTCCCAGTGTTTGCCAGTGCACTATAACCAAACAAATAATTTTGCCTCATATCCTTCATTTAGTCTTCTTTATAATTGTTTTTTTTTTTTGAAATCTTAACTCCCTAATTTCCATTTTAGCAGCTTGTGGACATCTGTTCCAGAAAATGACTTGTAGTAAGTATGCAGGGACGAATGACAGGCTATAGGCTAAGCGTGCATCAGTAGATAAAATGTATCAAACAGTTCGCATGTCCAGTAGAGCAAAGAATTGCAGCAACGCATGCAGCAGTACTTAAAATGTTTCTGGATAAAATATATTTACCCGGTGACGAGGGAAAGGATTTCAAGGTTCATGCAAGATTTAGAATAAGTCTTAATGTATTAAGAAATAATAAAATAAACAACATCTTACTTTGTCATTTTTATTGAAGTTGTGAACAAAAACCCAAAAAAAGAAGATTGCTGCAAAGTGGAGGATATTAAATAAAATACACCATATCCCCCAAGGTGGAAAATGAATTGTGACGAATATAAAAAGAATAAAATGGTTAATTTGGGGATTAAGTAGGAATTAATGGAGCGATAGTTATCCAAAAATTAGAAGATGAACTTTGACAAGATACAAGAGAATAGCATTCACCATTTACAACATGATGAGAAGGCAATAACTTTAAGATTATCATCCATTGCTAGTTAGTGGTCAATGAATAAAGTAGCTGGCAACCCATCATACAGGGAATGGATCTACTACAATAGTTTTTGGCTTACTATGTGGTTGTTGGCATTGAGACTCAAGTCTTTGTCTAGTTCCAATATTACCAAGAACTTTGAATTCTAAACAGTGAAAAAAAAGAAAAGGCCTCAAAAGTTTATTTTCGTCATACCCCCAAACAGGCTTCTGTTGAATGCAGATATGGCAACCATAAGACGACAAATGTTCCTAAGACAACCAAACCCAATTTTGACACCTCAAGAAATGGATTCCGGCGCCTTAAGCATCTGCCTAAGAGATGGCAGAAAAATGCAGGCGCAAAATAAGCACTCATCTGCAACAAACACAAGAAAGCATCAATGAGGATAAAACAAATAATCTACAAGTTGGGGGCAGAGACTAATGTTTAACACAATTGTCATTGTTGTGTATACCACAGAAAATTTAGAGTTTAACAAAATTATAAGCATGCAGAAATGATGCACTCGAAATTGTCTGTAACGATTAACTGGAATGGCAATTACAAATGAAATAATATCTGCATAGCTAGCAATTTTCCAAACAGAGAAATATGGTTCAGTTGCTCAGTAAGACAAATGCACACATACACACACACACATGAATACAAAGACATATGGTTCTGTTTCTTAGAGGAATGAACATACGAACACATGCACACACAGCCGTATGGTTCAATTGCTTAGCAAAACCGTGCACACAGAGAAATACAGTTCAGTTGCCTAGCAGAACAAACAAAAACATGCACGCATGCACAAGAAATATGGTTCAATTGCTCAGCAGCACTCATGAACACACCCATTGTCATGTCCTGGCTATGTAATTAAATGTAAGTCTCCAATACCAGGCTACTAACATCGAACAAAATTATTAGCAACACAAATATCTAGATATAATAAGCGTTCCAGGATAATAAGCCTCCTATATTTTTCATATAGACATAAGCAAAGAAGTTCGTCAATAAGAAAAGTATTCTGACACTGAAATATTTTTCATAGTAAAACACATATCCATAACCAAATTTAGCATAAATTTACATATCAAAATGCATCAAAAGATTAAAGGCCCGCCTTGGAATGAAGTTCTTCAATATTGTCCGGTGAAACGATTAACTTCAGCCCCTGCTGCTGGATGCCAAGCATATTATCTAAAATGTGGTGAGTTTGTAATGGTAAACCAAAACATCAGTAAGGCGTGAGAAATTTGATAAGAATAATACCCCAGATGCATAAAAAAAGAGCTAAAAATAACATGAGCAAAATTGTGGAAACTTTAGAACCAAGGTCCAACAATATCCCCCATAAGCAGTATGTTTAGAAATTGTAACCCTATAGATAGAGCCATAAGCCACTATTATAATCCATGAGCGGACTTTCCTAAATCTTTACATGTAATAATATAGTGGACAAGTCACGAACATTAGTCATTATTGATTACTTTACAATGGTTCACTTGAAACTAAAATCTCTATAAGAATGAGCCTATTTTTAGAACTTATGGAACAAATGCATAACTTGGGTACCCTAATGGAGATCCTCATGCCTTGGACAATTATATATATATATGCCACAAGGTTCCACCACAAAATTCAGGGTTTTGGCTAACATCTCAAAAATTCAGCAAAAGGACTATATTTAGCCATGCATGTAAACCAAACTCAAAGAAAAGCATAAATAAACACATGCATGGAGGTTATGAACACATAGCTCAGAATTTCATCGAAGAAAGGAAAATCTAAAATATGCTATGCAATGGAAGAAGTAACAAGAAATGCACTTACCTTGCTTGAATATCTCAAGAAATCCGAAGATTTTCCTCCAAAAATACCCATTCTTCTTTTTCCTTCTCTTTCTCTCTATTCTCTCATTCTCATTCTCTTTCTCTCATAAATCTTAGCCAAGTGAGCCTTAATTAAGGCATCCAAGCTCTTCTATAACATTAACTTAATTAACTTAAGGGTTTTAGTAAACACGATTTGCCAAATGGGGCATTAGATTACTTCAAATTGACTTCTGAAGGAAAATGGCACACTCTAAGCAACTATGGTTTAGACCTTAGAACAATGCAAGAGAATGCAGTCCGGGATGATTGACGCACTTGCACCAGTTATGCACACATCAAACACATTTTTGCTTGAAAGGCGCACATGTGCCTTTCATGCTTCCATCAAGTGAAAGTTTGTCTTTTCTAAGCATATAAGCCAATCATGTAGCACATTTTGTTCCATCTTGAGAGAGTTTGTCTTGAGTCCCATAAGAGCACACACCAACCTTAATACTAAACCATGGATCACACACATAGTTACATTCAACCTAATGCAAATTAGCCTTGGGTGTAATACCCACTCACTCACCCAAATGCATACGCACACACAAAGCAGAGGAAAACAGTCACTGAGTATGACAATTGGACACTTACAGCTTTACATTTCTATAGAAGATATATAATAGTGAACATCAAAGGTCCTACTATAGTCAATTCAATTCCTCAATCTCAAGTACCTATGTCAGACATTTTGATACTTGTTCATGGATATGACAAATGGAGTCTTAAAATCAGCGAAAAAATATTCTGAAAAATGAAAATTAGACATGGTTATGGTGTATGGACAAGTGCCCATATTAGATACTTGTACCCAAGTTCAAGTAATATAGCTGGCAATCCATCACCAATGGGCATTATCCACCATTTTCCCAACAAAGACAATAATGAAATCATATCATCATACACGTCCCATTTAAGAAGATCTCATTTTTTTTTATCTATTTCTTTCATTTTTGATGTAACATCCACATGATTCTTACAAATGGAAAAATCTTGTTCAATTTTCCCATAAATCACAATCCCCCAATCATCTTGTAGCCCTGTCATGTTATCCTAGTTCCGAGCATCATCATCCATGCTCTAGAGACTAGAAAAATGATACACATACCCTTGTGCCCTAATCTCACCTGCATTATTCAATTTGCAACTGTTAGAGACATTTATCTAATTGGCATATTCCGTGACAATATGTATTATTGTATCGATGTCGGGTTGTGGGTTGTCGAGTTTCAGTCCGTTCTGTTCATTCCGCCCTCCAGTCGCTTGAGCTTGTCCAAAGCCTCCGCGCCCTCCGTGCGCTCGCTAGCCGCTCGACCCTAAAAAACAGAATGGTCCCCGCTCGCCGTGCGCTCGCTAGCCGCTCGACCCTAAGAAACAGGCTGGTTTCCGCTCGTTGTGCGCTCGATACCCGCTCGAGCCCAAAAACCAAAATGGGTACTGCTCGCTGTGTGCTCAATACCCGCTCGAGCGCACGTAAGGTTTCTCTGGAAATCCTCCGTGCGCCCGCCGCGGGCTCGAGCGCCGATGCAACGGGCAAGTTTTTAAATGATATTTTTGAACCCTCTATAAATACCTGACTTATATTTTGGGAACCCTAGGAAGTCAAAAAACACTCTGGAGAGTTTATTTTTCGTGCCCCTCCTTTGAGAAGAAAGCTACTTATACTCCATTGTTATTACTCCTCTTGAGAAAACCTAAAGTTACAAGATTGTTCTTTATGTTCAAATAAGTTTTCTCATCAACTTACTTTAACCATTGAAACACTGCCTTCTACCTTCGTTAGAGACGTTGGTTCATGAAGAAGGAGATCCGATCGTGTTCGGCTATTCAAATGGCTCAAGAGGGAAGATTGACGTGAAGACCGGAAGGTGTCCGGTTCCGTTGCCGCGGGCAAATTCAAGGAGTCACTTGGTAGGGATCACGTGACTGGAGTAAGTCGGCTAGATTAGCGCGTCGTTACCACCCGGTTTGTAAGTTGATTTTCATAGTGCATTGCTTCCCTGGCCGTTAAAACCCGGAGGATTTTTCTCGATTACCATGAGTATCGAGTTTTCCCTTCGTTATAAAAAAATCGTGTCTTTTTACTATTGTTTGCGTTCTTTTATACTTGTGTATGATTGATTAGTATCATTGCATTTAAATCTAAATATTCTTTACGTGTATTGAATATTTATTGTTTACTGCTTCCGTTATTGTTACCGGGGTCGAAACTTGATTGTTCACGTTAGCACAAAAAGTGTTTTTTCAGCAACCATCAAAATTTCTAGCTTATATTCCAAACAGCGAAAAGCAACCCAGGTATGATAATGCCGAGCAAATAATGATTCGAGATGCTGCTGTAATAGGCCATTTCGACACCTCTCCATGAGCATCTCTCTGCCATTGTGCCCCCAACATGCAACCACTTGCAGAAACCAACATAAGAGTGGTATCACTCTTCCTTACTGCTCAAAATTTTATAAATACTTTTAGAATCAGTAGCCTTAAAAGGACAAACGAGATTAGTTGCAGAAAGAAACCCCTAGGAGAATGTATTTCTTATTTCTGCTTATGCTCATAACAAGGTGCTCTACATGCATGTCATATAGGAAACTGATAAATTAAGCAGCACCTCTAAATTCAAGTGTTCTTTGATGTTGCCTGCGCTGAATCCAGTTATCAACATACTAAGTTCTGGATGCAAAAACCTTAACAAGTAAAGAGAATGAGATGAGAAATGAGAACATTTCATGCAACTCCAGAAATAATTTCCTGCATCTAGCATTACAGTGCACCACTACCATGTGAATTCAGTGCAAAAAATCTGACACAATTACTGGAGCAACAAGCAATATTCAAAGCCTTTAGGTCACAACTGTTGAATGAGAAAAATAAAAGGGAAATTCATTTCCAAAAAAAAAAAAAAATGAAAGTTGATACCAAAACAAAATCAGTTTATAATTTGAAGAACACAAGCAAGCCCACAAATACTGTACACACCAGATAAATTCCTATGGAAATCAGGCACCATTACTTTGAATGCAGAAAATTTACACAGCGAAAGAAATGGTTATCAACATTCAATGTGAATTGTTAAATAAGCAAGCAAACAAATAACAGAAAAGAGAGAGCAGAATGAGGGGAGATAGAGGAAGTGGAAGGCAATAAAGTGACGCAGGCACAACACTGGACAATTGTGATGAATCACTTGTTTTATTAGCTATGGGAAAATAGCATGTCCCTTGTTATCACATACACAATACCCTTTAAGAACCTTATGACAGGACTGGACCATCCACAAGATAACCAACAATTGCAATCACACCAATGGAGATAACAATTAAGAAATTTGGATCCCAATTATCTCATGCTATTTTGATAGGCAACAACAGAAAATAATAGTATAATCCATTTCCTTGAATACAGAGTTTATGAAAAGCATGTCACTGAACAAATCACCAAATTTGGCAGCAATTAATCTTGAACACTAGACCCTAGTAAAGAATACATATAAGACTATCTAGATCGACGCATATGAAACAAAAGAATTAAATTTAAGCAGTCTCAAATGCATTATTTTGAATAAGATGTACCTGTTTGTGGTTCAGAGCAAAACAGAATAGGGCACAAGCTACAAGCTCCCTATTGGAAAGAATAGCAGCAATAGCTCCAACAGTGAGACCCAAGCTAATGCAATTATACTGCAAAACAAGGGAGAACATCAACACACTTGAGCCGAATATTTGTTGGAAATTCAAGCCAAAAATCAGAAATCATGCTACTTTGAACCTGGAAATGGCCATGGTCAATTATGATAAGACATGGATTGAGCAAAACCATTGCGATGAGCCAAGCTATGTTAGTCTGGCGATTACTAAGGCGGATATACACAACAATAAAGTAGAGCACGGCAGGAAAGAACACAAGACTATCAGAGGATAAGACAGTCCATCGCATCAACAATTTTCTACACGAAAGGGATAAATCATCAGTTTGCAGGACAATTTACAATATATATATATATATGGTGCTATGCTCTGAAGCACTTTAATTTTTATTCACCTAGTAGACTAACCCGAGATAGGACTCATGCCCACGAGAAGTGAAAAGAGAAACAGATTCTGGAAGAAATAATTTCAAAAGCTGGCCATGAATGTAGCTCTGATATGCGGTGAGGGGAGGATAGTCAAGGCCCCAGTAGCTGAGATCGTTGGATGTGCTATTCCGATACCATTCCGTAGCTGAAAGATTGATAGTGATCTCCATCCAATGCCTCTGGGCTTCAAAGTCCCCATACTTTGGAGGATTCCCAGCACCAGAATAAGGATGGAGTGAGACTACCACTCTCACTAACAATGCAAACAAAGAGATGCAAAAAAACGAAGCTCCAACACCTTTGTTTACCAACCACCACCATGCATTATCATCATTGTCATCACTGATATTCACCTTCCTACCTCTTTTCTGCTCCATCTGTCCCTCTTCTTCCCTCCTCCGAGTGTCACTAATTGACAAAGCCTGTCAATCAATCTTACATATCTGATGAATTTCAAAATGCCTGCCCAATTAGTGTCAAACTGTTAAGCTTAAAGAATTGAAAGAACGCCCAAACAAATAAGCATATTGATTAAGATTATCAATCATGCCAACAAATATCAAGAATGCATGTGATCCATTTGGAGCAAGAAAGAAATAAGGGAAAAGAAAGTTCAGGAAAAGATCACTCAAGTGATTGCTCTACAAAGAAAGATTCACCAGATTATATTAGGAATAAAAAGTATCTTATGCTCCATGAAAGAGTGCATAAAAAGAAAAAAAGAGAGACGACATGAAGACATTGTTCAAAAAGTAAGTTAAGGTCTGAACAAATACTTTTCACCTGCCTATGCAAGATCCAAATAAAATTAGGGGATGCCAACAGATACTTAGGACAAGGCCACAAGCACAAATATGCGTTGTTCTCAAAGATCATATGTTGACCATACATATCACATGATCTAAGATTGATGCCAATAACATATTGGTTTAACATGCTCAATTTTGCAAGAACAAATTCATAGGAACTTTCAATTCTGTTAATGTAGTATCCAACGGCTAGATTTCTTCAGTGTATCCCTATATCTTTTTGTAAACCTAGCCAGATTATGATAGAACATCTAAACTCATACTTGAAACTTTCCGGTGCGGCCAGGGAAAGAATCGATTAAATGACAAATTTATCAGTTGGAGCTGAGAGTTGGCATGAAATTCGCTGGAATCTTGTTGGAGAAACACGTTTAAAGACAAACAGAGGTTTCCGAGGTTCTATGAAATTTTCCGTCAAAATGTTCCTTAGAGAAGGTTGTGAGCAACATTGAGGACTTGGGAGTTGAATAGGGCAGTGGTTGCTTGCAGAAGTTGCTTAAAGGGGAGAACCATGCTAGTGGTTAGCCCGAGGGGTCGATAGGATGATTGTCGCCGTACAATAACGGCGGTGGATGTGCTAGGGATAGGATGGCTGTAACTCGCCCTAAATAATAACTCATACGCCATTTCCAGATTAACCTTTGTATGAAATTTGAAATTCAAACAAATCACTCCAAGCATCGACGGATTTGTAGCTGTTGTCGTCTCATTCTTCTCTAACAGTCGAAATTTCAATCAGGAAAAAAAAAAAC
>JAODPA010068992.1:0-22109 GCA_025585075.1 Nepenthes mirabilis | reverse complement strand
CACATAATATAACTTCGAAAATAAAAAAACCAAGAACAAAACTTAAATGTAAATAAAAAAGGAGTTAAAAATAAACTTTACATTAAAATAAAATTGCAAATAAACTTTTAAAAAAACAAATCTAGAAATAAAACATTTTACCAATTCATTTAAAAACAAGTGACAAAACATCATTCCTAAAAAATCTGAAATAACTAATTTTGATTGAATTTAAAGCAAATGACTAATGTTGAAAGAAATTGAAACTGTTTATCTCATCATAGAATGAGACAGTTCTATTTGAAAACTAAAAGACTTAGGAGGAATGGTCAGAAAAGCATCTAAAGAGCAGCAGCTACAACATAATTGAACATTTTCAATTTAATTTTTCCCCTTTTTTTTTTTCTTCTTCTTCATTTCCTCAAAATTCCAAAAGAAACATAGAGCCCCAGGGATGAAGAAAGATCTACATAAAGTTAAAAAGGCAATTTAATTCTGTACAAGCCACTGTTGTCAACTATCAGCCATCTACAGTCGCCGTAGACATCTATCCCTCCGTATCATCCTCGACATGTATCCCTTCGTTCCGAATTTCCAGCATCAGCTTCGAATCAGTGTCACTGCAACACAGCATCGCAGGAAAATACATTCAACTGTCGAAGAATCGTGCTCCGTTGTCCTGCCTCTTGGAAAAAAATGGTGCATAGAATGCTCTCTCCAGGAGATTATTTTCAGTGCATCAGGAGACCGGCTTGTTCATATAGGATGACTCGAGTTTCTTCACTTCAGACAAGAGAGAGAAATTTCCTTCACAAGCTTCTGTTAGATGTCGAAACCTTCCAGCTATGAGGCTGGTCTGAGATGGAAGATCTTGATTTTGTTTGAGCTTCCCGAGGGAAGTGGGTGAGCCATTATATTGAATTAAATCCAGCATCATTCCCTGCAATCATATCATTTGATGAACTGAAGATTAATTGTATTTTCGTGACTCCGCTTCACTTCACACATAATATGCAGGCACTGGTGAAGTTATAGACGATTGAATACAACAATAATGCCATAAATCCTACAAAATATGGTCGATTATCCGAATCTGTTTTTGTAATTTGTTTGATTTAACACAATAACCTTCAAGGACGGAAGCAATTTTAAATTATTTTTCATCACTTCACTTAAATTTTCCTAGATCTATTTCTTTCTTCTCTCCAACCACATCTAATTCACATTCTTCATGGGAGCTTCATCTAGCCGATACTTGTAGTGTAGTTAGTTATTTCCTGGAGTCCAAGTGTTTTAAATATTCTTCAACCCATGAAGCCTTTTCGGGTGATTCATTTCAGGCCTATTCTAATTGAAATTTACCTTTCCAGCACATCATCAATCAACATGACAATGTCAAAATGCCGATACAACGGATCAGTCAAACATGATAATCCAAATAGGATTGATGTCATGATGGACGCAAAAGATGTTTTACGTAAAATGACTGCCCGCTAAGGCACCTTCATCCTTTGTCAAGGTTTGCAGACTGATCAACTCCCCTCAAGGCTCTCATATTAGATATTGCAAGTGTTCACGAGATGGGTGTCAACTACACACAACCACCCTCTACATTTAGAGGCAGTCTGGTTATAGGAAACACAGAAATTGGAATAAGAGAATGCTTCATGTTCATTTACATATTCATTTGGGGGAATTTACAATGCTCAATTATGAAATTTCAGGACCCAAATTCCTACATTCTATCATTTTTGTATTCAATGAGACCCTCTTCACTTAGAAGCCATTTGGTTATAGGAAATACAGAAATGGGAATACGAGAATACTTCATGTTCATTTCCATATTCAATTGGTGGGATTTACAATGCTCAACTATAAAATTTAGGGATCTAATTTCCTATATTCTATCACTTTTGTACTCAATGAGACCCTGGATATAAAAATAAAAGAATGGGAATATTATCATTTTTAACAATGAATCGCTGTATTTACATTTGTCCACTGTTTTTTTTTTTTTTACTTATACCTCATTCCCATTCCTTGCATTACCAATAACCAAACCAACCCTAACAGTACAAACACACTGAGAAAAGATCATGAAAATACAAGCAACATGCGGAGTTTTTTAATTTAATTTTTTTATAAAAAAAAAAGAGAAAGAAAAAGAGAAGTGTTATGGGAATAATGGGGAATGAAGGAATCATACTAGTTTGTGATCTTCTAACCTATGCCAGAACTGAGTACAATTTGCATACCTGCTGTTGCTGCTTCCTTGAATAATCCCTTAACAGAGACTTCACAAATTTATTCCGTAGGGGAAGCTTCTCTCCAGAACAACTGCTGAAAATGAAAGATGACAGATGGTGTATAACAATAGTATATGCCACTGAAGTGCGAGTTGCAGCTCGGTCAAGGGCTCCAGAAACCCAGGACTTAACATATGCCTCTAAGACATCATCATCGTCCTGCATAGAACAAAAACATCCTAAGCAGTGGATAATGGCACCAAACCACAGCCTTAAAATGAAAAATAAAACAAAGACCAAAATTTTAAAAACACTCTATTGGAGGTCTAATAACTTATACAACTAAAAAACCAGATGAAAAGATTCATCATCCTCTTCAATGAGCCAGCAAGGTACGGTCAAATCTGTTTTAAAGTATCAGTCGGCAATAAAATGAATCTCTCCTGGTGATTTTTTTTAAAGCTTATAACTCTGTCAGCAGAGAGCAATCAAATATAGAGATGCTTTCCACATTATTCTGGGTTACTCAATACAACTAAAATTGACCAAAAAAGCCAACGTTCACTAGTATTACCTCAGTAGGTTCAAGGTATCCGCCAGCATCAGCAATACATTTATCCAAAGGAGGTAAAAGTTCAAGAACACGAGCATTCGACAATGCACTCCAAGCAGCTAGTCGCACAGGAACTTCAACCTGACGATGCAAATAAATGGCAATTTGTCGTCCATATGGTAAACAACCATAAGATATTGAAGCAAACTGCTCCACAAGAGTTTCAACAAACGAGGGGTAACTCTCGTGGATCTCAGATCGAAACCTCAGCAAATCCTTGCCGTAATTCCCAATTTCAGGCTGCGAAACCTTTCCATTCATCATAGCAGCTGCACTGCTTCTACTGAAACTTAGTTCATTGAGACATTTCCCATAGAGAATCTGCAATGCTTCATAGGCATTCCTGCTCCTATCCTCTTCAAGCACACCCATCCCACTGAGTAGGACCACAGAGAGCGAATGTAATTTCCAGACTAGAGGTAAGCTCAGAAGTGGGGAATGATCCTCATCTGAAAGTTTTGTGGACATTGCTTCAATTCCTAACAGGAAGAAAAGACCAGCTTTGGCAACTTCCAAAAATTCCTTTGGATCCTGCAAAGGCTTGGCTTTATTGGAAGCACTTGGGGTATAATCACCATCCCCGATCATACTAATAGGACTCAGTACCCAATGCTGGGGAAGAGGCAGGCTCTGGTGTGCCCACTCTACAGCAAAAGACATGCAATCTTCACTAGTGGTAGCCGATATGTCAACCTCTTCTTGAATGGTGTCTAGAATTCTACCCTTCTTAGAAGTTTTACACCTAGGTGAACTAGCATCACCTTTTGCTTTAGGTTTCTTCTTCTTCACACTCAACCACCTTTTTCTGAAGTGAGAGCTCAAAATCTTGCTAAACTTCACAAGATCATCCTTGCTATATTCCAATTTGAACTGTTTTTGCCCCTCACTGTGTTGAAGAAAATGTTGAATAGACAGATCGAGATACTCCAGGACTGGGATTTGAAGTAAGATACTTAATGCCTTGTCCACAATGACTACATCCCTCGGCCCCGCAATCAGACACACTGATAGGGCAGAGTTGATCATTTGCATGGTAAAGGTCTCCTCTTCATCCCAATATTTGGCAGAAGAAGATGGCAAAATTTCAAGAAGGGCTACCAGAAACCTTGCATCTGCTTGAGCCAAGGCAACAGTAGATGACCAAAGCCCTCCGCCAGATGCTCCCCATCCTAGGCCTATCCCAGGAGCAGGACCTCCTCGGCCAAATACCTCAATACTCTGCACAAAGCGCCATTCAGAAGCAACTAACTTCACAAATTCAAAAAGCACCACCTGCCATTGAAGCAGTGAACATCTAAGTATTCCATTGTCAAGTATCCTGCCTTCTATTAATGAGTCCCATCCTTGTGAAGATAGATGCTGATCCTGGTTCTTGGCCAGCTGAATCAAGTGATCAATAGAAGCTGTCACCTGAATGACTTCTTGAAGGCAACAAACAGAAGCAAGTGCTGCTTCATAATCGGATTGATTTCTTAAATGGCAAAGCAATGCAAAGAAAGAGCCAACTCCATATTTTCCTGTTGAATGTTCTCTATCAATGACATCACCGATGCTCAGAAAACCATTCTTAACAATTTGCCGTACGATTACAACAACAAATTCTGGCAATGGTTTCCCAATTTCAACAGTCCCACCTTGGCCAAATGGGTGCAATGCGGTTCCTTTTATCAGTACAGTGGAAAGCATTTGCATAACTGCTGAAATCACCCATAACAGGGAGCTTATATGGAAATTGTGTGAAACAAACTCACTTTGGGTTCCATTTTGCAGATCAAAAAATTTTGTTAAAGGTGAGTCATTATCCAATGTTATCCATTTCAAAGCCAAATTAACCATTGGAACAACATCACTCCAGCACCAAGTCCCTGTGTCATTGCCAAGGTTATCCGGAAACTGACTGCTCACATGCTCCTCAGAATATAAGTTCGGAAGTCTTCCCGTCAATGCCTCCAAAACAAGGAATACTTCCTCACTGATGGAAGCAAATTCATGGAGGACATTCTTCTCTATAAGTTTTTCAAATGTTGGTGGGTTCAACCACAAGCATAATGCAGGGAAGAAAGTTGTGAAGTATGAAATGCAGTGACCGTACTTGATGCAAACCTTCCAAAAACGCAATTGTTCAACCATCAACTCTGCAGCAAGTTTAAAGTGCTTTTCCCCTGATTTCACACAGTCATTGATGGAAGACGTGACACCATATAGATGCCATGTCATATTTTGGAAAATCCCATTCCTGATAAATTCTAAACAACTTCTCTGGTCTGACTGAGCCAAGACCTTTTCCATGGAAAAAGTAGGTGTTAATGACATCATGTTACTGGATACTTGTGCAACGATATATATTTATTAAAAATAAATAAAATCAAAACAAGGAAAGACAGAAACATGCATGCAGTAAGACCATCTGATCTACAGAAGCTGCTTACCCGTATCAGAGTAACAGATTTTGTTAGGGTAGCCTGAACCTCCAATTTGTCTTTCATCATAAACCTCCCAAAGACTATCTGGACAAGCCTCTGACACTTCAAAATAGCATTTGAACATGTAGGGGAGTGCCTAGCTACTGCAATTAGAATAGATAATATACATTCTTCCAAAGCCAAGGTTGGGCTCATCTGAAACTCACAAATACAGATAGCGTAAAACTACAGCAATGAAATATCAGCAGAACTAAGTATCATAAGAAACAAGATTTATAATAGTATCAAGCAGCAGATGGCATGTAAAATATCTATCCACTTCATGGTTCTCTTGTTGTACCCTATCTAATTAGCCCATGGAGTCATGGAAAGATAGTGAGTCTAGTGTATGCTTAAGTTCAGCATCTCCAACACCATCTAAGAGCCCAGAGAAAGACCTGAGCAATTGTCAATACTTATAGGCAATTGGCACACATGGACTTCGAATAACATAGTAAGACAACCTTTGTTGGGGAAGTGGGAGATACGCAGTTTATTTACTTTTGGAAGTACTACATGTTCATTTTTCTAAGACAGCACGTGGATGGAACTGGGAGATATGCAGTTTAACATATAAGATTTTACTTTCTGAAGTACTAGATGTTCATTCTTCTAGTCTCTAAATACTCAATCTTCCACAGAGGTAATCACATAAAACACCAAAATTCTACGTGTTGTGCACCCAAAAACAAAAATATGGGGGTGGAGGAGAGAGATCATAAAAGGAGCCAATTTAACAGCATAAGCAGTGGTCAAGAGTTCATTCCGAAGCAGTGGTCAAGAGACAAGAAAGGACCCTTCAAATAGCAAATATAAAAAAAGATATAATCACCTAAAAAGTCCAACTGCTGTTGCTATACTTGCTTAATGCCTGTGTGTGTGTGAGGAACTCAAGAAAAAAGGCAAGCTTAAGCAGCAACAATCCTCTATCATTTTGCCAAATCAACATGCACAACAACAGAAAAATAGTAGCATATATCCTCCATCCTTTTGTCAGATCAATTTATACAAAAAAAGTAAAACATAGTTCTAAAAAATACATGAGAATGGAACACTTTCAATGAACACGAGCATCAAAAGTAATGGACCATCCTACGGATTCCAACTAGTTTCATATCATGAATAATTACATGACTTTCCAACTATTGTCACCAATCACCATGTAGGCAAATGGTACTTCCCCCCCTCTTTTAAGGAAGCTATCTGAGTTCATTTTCTACATCCTGAAACTAGAAGAACCTTCAATCCAATCATTCTCACCTCTAAAAGATAACGAAGTCTTGAAAGGATTCCCATCCTAACTAGACCTGCAACAATATCCTGACCAGCAACAATAGTATCATCCTGAATGGTATGTTCTCCTCCAACATCATCCACACTATCCTTGCCAACTAACAGAATATTGGAGGATTTGGTACTATATTTCCAAAATCCACCATGAAGGAAGCCAACATTGATCTCAGGTCTCGATCGAAAAACCGGTGCAGTATATAGATCCTTCACATGAGCAGGGATTTTCTGGGAGCAGATGACTTTATATCAGCCAAATCAATATATATATAAGATAAAGAAGAAAGGACAAGGAATTGACAGTAATGCCATCATACCTCAGAGATATGAAAAAAGTTCTCATTTGCCTCACAAGCCAAGATGCATTCAATAACTTTGGCACAAGCTAAAACCACAGAGTTGTTATTATCATCAAGGGACAACCTATCAATAAGAAATTGACAAAGGGAGAACAAAGATAACTGAAATATGTCATTGCCTAACATGTGAAGACAACTAAAGGGCGGTGATGTATGCAAAATAACATGCAAGGGGTTCAGTATGTGTCTACACAACACTATTACTCACAAGGCCCCATCACCATCAATTTATCAATGTATCCAGAAAGAAATAAATGATATACTTAAATTACTCATACAGCCACATGCATCAAATGGCAATTACATCTTATGTCCACCCCAAAATTCTAACAAGGCCCATCACCATCAATTTATCAATGTAGCTATAAAGAAATCCATGACATAATTAAACTACTCATACAGCCACATGCATCAAATGGCAATTACATCCTATATCCACCCCAAGATTGACAATGCTTAATAGAACTGTAGAAGATTGTAACATCCCGCATGAAGAATTAGAAATTGCTCACTCTAGCTATAAATCAGACAAAATGTGTCATGACAATTATTTTTGCATAGGAAACAAGATTATTAGCTGAACTGTCAGATGCAATTCGCATTACAAAACTACAAAGATGTAAGGGCATTATAATGACCTCACGCGACTTCTAAGAAAAAGAAAACAGACAGCCAACTAATTGAGTCAATCTCTTTCTTGCATATAGGGTTTTCTTATCCAGCTACATATTGTCTTTCCCCGAAACAATAAGAACCCTGCTGAACATAGTAGGAAAATACCCTGCTGTAGCAGAATACCCACAGAAAAAACAAAACAAAACAAACGATCAGTCTCAGCCTAATGTCTCACAAGGAACACCACTGACTGTTGTCCTCGTGTTTATCAAGTTCCAAAATGATACATCCAGATGATTGACTAGTGGTATCAAAACCATTCTAAAAAAATGATAGGTGGATCACATAAAACTCAAAGTAGAAATATATACCAAAGCAAAACTATATTGGTTGTTCTAAAATGCAGTTGTTCAGGGAAAATCAAAGGAGAAACAAGGGCAACAAACTGATCTACCTCCATATTAGCATCCAAATCATCAAGAACTCTTTAAAAGATTAAGATTGGTAAATGTTTTTAACAGTTGAAACACTTTTTTAAGATGCCATAATCAATACAAATTCTCCTCAAGTTCTTCCTCTCTCTCCTCACTCCCTCTCTCTTTTTCCACACTGTGACATCATGGCACAGCCATCCAATGCACCCATCTTCTTCTGTCTTCCTCTTCTCCAAAACTAATGTCTTCATCTTCTTGGTCACTCCCTTCCCCAACTAGCTTGCTCTTCAAGTTCTATCAGCCAATTAGCTTAGGAAAATGAATAAGACCTTCAACAGCACATCCATCAATTTAGCACCCATATCCTTGGTTCAATGATAATTTAGCTCCATCTGACATGAATGTCACAAATTTTTATCACATAAACACTCTATTTGTATTGAAAGAGACCGCATTCAAATGACACTGGGGAGACCTAGCAATGCCAAAACCTCATGCACTAGGTCACCTACTCATTTCCTTTAAGTTATCATGTTCATCAATGATTCCAGCATGGCAATTATGGAACCAAGCCATTCTTCAGGACACACCTATGACCTATCTAGCTGCCTCAACAAATCATGCTTACCAAATGATCTGATACCAGGTTTTAAAAGTTCACAGAAACTCAAATTCATTCCCAACTTATCCAAGTTTGCTGGATTTTAACCAGCGTCAGATCTAATAAGGTTTCAGAGGTGCAATAGGCCTCACTCAGCCTTTCCCTAACGGTCGGTTTACATGGATGCCAGAACTTTGGTACAGGTAGCTATCTTTTTTTAATCTTTACACAACTGGTTGGACACCGGAGATACTTAAATACTGAGGGATAAAAATAGATTAATATGTAAACTATTTGTGTGTCTCCTCTCCTACTTGTCATATGCTTATGTCATATGCCAAAGAGATGATAAAAAAAAAAGCATAATGAATTCATTATTTGAATTACTAATCTGATTTGTAAGATCAATAAAAGGCCAACAGAACTCCTAAAATTGTTCTGGAGCTTTGGCCCATCCTTCATCACCTGATGACTTTCTTGTTGAATGCATTACCCACTGTGGTTTCCCAGAATCGTTGTGCCTGTATTAAACTTGCTTTGGGCAGGTCTGTTGCAAATTGCCCAACTGTTCAATGATTTATGTCAGCTTAGAGAACATAGTGAAAACTGACCATCTAAATAAGGCTGATGGAGACATTATGAAAAAGTCATCAGTGTTGCCCATTATACTTCCAGGAAACCATAGAAAGGGGGGCTAACGGAGTGAGACAATAAGGTGGGAATGGGAAAGGAAAAAATTAGTAGCAAAGAGATATATTGTACCAGTAGGAACTATATTTCTGCATCTAGGTCAATTCATCACTTTTTAAAAAAATAAAAAAAATATTGGATTACACCATGAACACAAAATGATTTGCAGAGCAGAACCATAGATCCAAGATTTTTTTTTCCCCAAATCAAGTGAGTAAGAATTTGTTTGCATCAAATTAGTTTTTCTAAGTTACTACACCCTGCATCTAGGGTCTTATATTCGTCCTTTTCTTTCCAAAAAGGCAATACCACCCCCTTCTTTGTACCCCAGATGCATATCTACAACTTCAGTCCAAGAGGCCAACCAAACAGGGGCAACAGTCCATTTAATGTCCATAATTTGTGCGGCAGTCATGGGAAACCTGGTAGATACATTGTTTAGACATATTTTTAGTTAATCAAATTCCAATAATGATACAGTCACTCTTTGTATTATTCAGTTTTTGCGGTAGCAATTGTATTTTTTGGGTTGTCCTGTGTGCTTGTTCCTACATGACTATCTGTAATGTGACCATTCTAGGAGAAAATTATAAGACCACTAATTGAACACCTGCGCATAGGATTCACCACTTCCAAAAAAAAAGCCCGGGATTCACCCATGCTTGTAACATAAGTATGGGTCAGCAGTCTTCATGGATAACAATAATAATATGAATTCGGTAAAAATATGGAGAATTATAATTTAGGATGCAAATTGTTAGGTTAGTCTATAGTGTTGGTAAATTACGTGACATTAAGTTGTATTTTGAGACTTATCATTTATTTATTGAGATATCTTGTGTCTAGGAATAAGTTTTAGAATTGTATTGGTTAAAGTGAAAGGATAAGTTTTCACATGAACATTGACTTGCGTAAAGGCTGGTTGGTAGGTATTCATTTAGAATTATTTTTGCAAGATTTTTGGCGCATCTATAGTGTGTCGCCTCACTATACATTTTGCTTGAATTTTCATTCGAATGAAACCTCAAGTTCCGCATTCTAGAGCTCATGCAGAATGTCGTGAAACTGACTTTCTCATTTCAGTTCCTTGCACTTCTCTCTCCCTCTCTCTCTCTCTCTTCTCTCGTATCTCTTCGTTCTTTTTCCTAATTTTGAGTGATTTTCCTTTGTTTAAGCGAATATCTATTGAAACCTTCGCTTCTCCTTTTGGATCCAAGATAAATTATCACTGGTTTTTCCCCCTTCAATATACATTTCATGCATTTTACAAGTGTTTTTTGTTAGGGCATGATTTGTTCCGTATGACATGTAAATCTTGGTAATCTCAAGCATATTCATGTAGATGACTAAATTTAGATCATCTTCTACATATGTATTGTCTCATACACTGATTGAGGGACTGATATAGTCAGCCTGGCCATTCAATTGGGCTAGGGTTTTTGCCAAAACACTTCATCCGATTGTTGGCGCAAATTTTACTCAAGTAAAATATTCCAGTAGCGTAGCAAGTTCAACTACTTAGTGAAACATGATGCATTGTTTCCTTATTTTATTATGTGTTGATTACAAACACTCTGCACAAAAAAGCTAGAAAGGAGCAATAGGACTCCAGCATCTAAATCTCATTGTTCCATAAATTACTAGGCCGAGGAAACAAACAATGGTTATCTTATTTCTTGACCCCTACTATTAAAGCAAGAGATTCTTTTAGCAGATCTTTCATTGTTTGTATCTATGGTGTTTACCTCTCAACACTAGGAGTCCATTTTATGTCATGTTCAGTCTCCCTTTCCCACGTTAGTGAGGGAGTTTTATACTAATTTTCATGAGAACTTTAGCCCCTCCTAGCTTTTCAATATTTATTAGGGGTCAAGTCATAGGATCACCCAGGAGATGGTCAGTGACTATCTTCGTAGTCCTCAGGTGACCAATCCGGTCTACCGTTACAGTTCTGATGCCTCCCCCACTAGCGGTTATGTAGTTTCAGTTTTGCTTGATAGTCCTGCACAGTTTATCAACACTTGTTTTGTAACCTCGGAACTTTCTACTAAGTGCTTAGCTGTATATAGGATCATGTGCACCAATATTCAGCCAATCTCTCACATGACTACACTACCCTTGGCAAAGACTGTTTATGTTTGCCTTACTCCGAGATGATTCTATTGATTTTCCAACTCATACAGTTACATATTTTCCAGAGGCATATAGAGACTCTCGTAAGAAATCAGGCTTCCTTTTGGCTGTCTCATTCAACATCCAGTATCTTCCTTAGACATCATCTTTCCTCCCTAGCCTCGTGCAAATATCAAAAAACCCAAAAGGCACTCTACACTCCTGCAGAGCCATGCACACATTCATCGTGCACAACAGCCTATTGGCACATCTAATATCTTGGGTGAAGATAGTCCTCCCTCTTCCTCTCCTGCACCTATTTGTCCTCCCTTCCATCTCATACTAACAGCTTTTTCTTCCTCCTCTGAACCTTATCAACTTGTCCCTTCTATGGTTCTTATGAACCAGTTATCATAGATTATATGGGGTCTGGACTCTTGGGTTACCAGGAGTTTTCAAATGATGAAGACCCAGTACCGACAACTGTAGACCCAACTAGAACCTTCAATCTCAGATGTGATCCCTAGATGCTACAACTTATTCAGATGGCCCAGGGAGCAGACCCTTTGTCATTTGGTGACAAAAAGAGAGTAAGCGAGCGAGCAAGAGAGAGAGAGAGAATGTGAGGGAGAGTTCTTTTTTTAGGGGGAGATTATATGTGTGTATTAGGAGATATATTGGATTTCATGTTATTTTACACTTATTTTTGGTTTATCATATATATTATTTTATTTGTTTTATCATATATATTCTAATAATCTATGCCTCACATGGTTGTGTTGAATTTATTGGTCGTATAGGATAAGGGTTTTGAACAATGAGTAGAGGGATGAAGCATTCTAGTGCTTTTATTAGGTCGTTATCAAAGTCAATTTTTATATATCTATTATACTATGTTTTGTCATGAAAATTGCCAAAAGGAAAGATTATTAGGTCTGTTTTTAACGTTGACAAATTTCATGACATTGGATTGTATTTTGAGTCTATTATTTTACTATTATTATATCTTGTGTCTAAATATAAGTTTAGAATCATATTTGGTTAAAGTGAAGAGATGAGTTTTCACACAAGCATTGGCTAGCGCAAAGGTTGGCCAATGGGTGTTCGTGTGATCTTGTGTAACTTTATACTTGAGTGAGACTATAGAGCAATTCAACTTGTGTTCTAAGATTACTCTAAACGTGTCTACAAGCTCTTAAGAGCAATTCTAAACATGACCCCATTATTCAACTTGCCTGGTCTCTACTTTTCGCGAGGTTCACATGATTTTATTTTAAGCAATAACATAATTTTTGCCCACTACCTGCTCCGCTCAACTGCTTTGACCAGTTCCACAACATTTTTAAATAACCAAACATCCTTTCGTTGAGAGAACAGTGAGGAAGATAGTGTGTGAAGTGTGGAACTGGAGTGAGCCTTATTTGAGCAACCAAGAGTGAAATTATGAGATTTGAGAGAACAATCTATTTCTTGAGAAATCTTTGTTCTCTGCTTGAGATGAGAGCTTGACTATCTTGAGATCTCTCATTTGATTTGAAACTGATACGTCATGGATCCAAGCTTCAAACAGATTCGGGTCAAGTTGATCGTCTGAATCTGGTTCCGTTCGCTCAGTCTAGATCCTACACACCACTACAACAAACGAAAGGTCAGGCGACAGCGGAAGGTTATCTCACCGAAAATACTCCAACGCTCAAGTCAATAAATAACCTTCAAATCAAGAAGGTAAAAGAAATGAATGGAACGAGAATGCTGGGAATGTGTTCGGGACGATGGGCTGCTCTCATTGAGAGAGGCTTTCGTGGGCTCACGAGGAGTGCCGGCTCTTAACACCGTGTTCATTGAGAACGTGGTGACGAAGAGCGAATCGTTCACTAAAAGCATGAGAGCTTTGCAGTAGAGAGAGAGAGAGAGAGCTTGATGATGATGGCAGTTGTGTGCGAGTATTAAGAGCGTTTTTGTCTGAGATTGGATGTCTGCCTTGAAGTGCGAATTCCATGGGCTTTTATAGCTGTGCTGCAGGAAGGCCTGATTCCCGCGCTCTACTGGGATGGCTTCCTTTCTTGGCATTGGAGCTTTAATGGTAGTAACGGCTCCTTAGCAGATTACTTTTCTTCTGCGTTTTATAACCGTTAGGGTTTACTGCAGACAAGAAGAGAATTTGGCGCTTTTTTCATGGGACGTGCGCTAAATCTGCTAGTGATTGTTACAATAGAGATTGCCTTCTGAGAGAGCTCGAAATCAGGGGAAAAGACTGTTGTTGGTCGAAGACGAAAGTGTGGGCCAAACTGGGCCTGGTTCACGTGAAGCTAGCTCTTAGGCTGGCCTACTGTGGCGTTTCCGGTCAACAGAAATATTGATCGTCTTCATAAGCCAGTTATCTATCCCGTTATCAAGCTTTGCTGGTCTACTTGGCATTTCGTCTGGTAAACAGCTGGTGTTAACCATTCGGGCACATATGGGCCTTTGTGGATCTGGGCTGCTTCTCCTTCTTGGGCAAGTCCACTATGGGCGTACCCATTAGAAACTAAACTTCAAATTTTTTACCCTGCAATCTACGGAGTTCCAACGTGTGTTTTGTGTATAAATTTGAGGCATGCATTGGCTAAAGGAGATTGATCAACCATATATCTACTTAGAATAACAAGAGGATGTATGGGCAATTGCGGATCTACAGATTTAATGAGGGCTTTAAATAATCAAATGTGAAGGGTTAATCAACTAGAATGTCTAGCACATCTTTTCATGGATCTTTAAGTTGCTTTTTCATGTAGTAAACCTTCAGTTAGTAGCTCACAACTTAGAGGGTTATTCTCTATAAGCAAATTGTTCAAGAGTATCCATTCGTCACCAAATTATTGTGTTCTCACTATTTTTCACATTTTATTTTATGTTATATGCATGAAAATGGTGATGATTTAATTTAAAAATCTAAATAAGTAATTTCTTTACGTGTATCGAAATTATAAATTGCCAATTTGTATTCCCGTTGAAAAACATCTATTCATCCCACTCTAAGTGTTATTAAGTTTAAATGGTGTTTTATCAGAAATCAACAATAGCAAAAAAATTTTCGAATGAGAAGAGGCAATAATATCAGCAACTTTAGAATTCAGGTTTTACCTCAGTGATAATATAAGATCAGGTTCGGGACCAAGAGCAAAAGCCCAGATAGCCTCCCAGTCAACACAACTCTTCTCATTACTAGCCAATCTCATAGTACACCCAACTTCATTTTGGTTAATGTTGTATAATGCCTTACAGAGCACAGATGCAAGGAGATGCAGGGCAAGGGCCCGTTGTCCAGAAACCTGAAATTCACATTTTGAAAACAGGTCAAAAGGAAGATACAATATTTGGACATAAGGCAGAAATAGCGTGACCTATTCTACCATTCTTGGCATCTAAAAAGTAAATGGCACAAGTAAAAACAGACAGAAAAAATATTATTTCTTGTTCGAGCAAATAAGAATTAGAAAAACAATTAGCCACCAGATACAAACTTACAACACTCCTTGTTAGTGCAAGAGCCTCTTTAATTGTGTATCCAGCAGCACCAGGATCACCTTCAGTCCTCAATAAGTCACGTTCAGCAACATTGTCTGCAGTGTATCCACAGTGATCCAATGTCCTTCCTGCCGCAAGAGAAAATGGGTCAAAAAATTAACATCACAGTATGTAAGTGACAACTATAATCAAAATGCTGCCGCCTAAGACTACCAGTTCCTCCAGCAAATAAGGTCTATAACTCTGACAAACTCAGAGGGCCAAGCAGTCCATTGAATAAACTGATCATTGTCAAAATAAGATGGGAGACAGTCACATACCATCCATGGGATGATGTCCCCAGAAAGCAAGAAAAAACATCCACCAGAAAAGATCTCTATATTTTTTTGTGAATTAACTACATAGGAAACTGCATGACACATATTAAAACATAAAGAAAATAGAATAGCCAGCCTAGGCTTACCAGCTTCAGCATGGACGAAATCAGTCTCAACAACATTTCCATCCAATGAAAATCTTAGATCCCGAACAGCCTCAACTCTTTTACTCCAAGCATCCCATAAGCTGCCAACTGATGGACACAAATTCCCAACAAGATTTCCATCTGAACTCTTCACTTTATTTTGCAGGGCATCAATCATTGCCAATGAAGAGGTATCACTCTCAAGGAACAGGGAAACTTTCTCATCTTGGTTCAAAAGCTCATCAACTTGCATATCATCTGTACCAACTCCACTCTTGGCAGAAGAATCTAAAACAGAGCTTCTTTGCTTCCTTAATTTCTCTTCCCCCCGCTTTTTCAAAAGCTTAAGTAGTTTAGGATTTATCTTATCCCTTATCTCTGCTTGTGCTTCTGCAATCTGATCTGGTGACATCTTTTGTAACAAGGCATGATTCTCAGCATCGATCTGACTTTCAAGACTGCTAGATGCAAACGATGATGAAATATCCCTTTCCTGCATTATTGGCCTGTGCGATGTAAGTTCTCCCTTTCTAATGCTTATGTCAGGAGACATTATTTGTAACACCTTACCATTACGAGAAGTAGACATTGAATCTTCTTCAGTACTGCCTGACCAATCATTTTTCAACTTAAATCCACCATTATTGTTGCTTTCTATTGAAGATGGTTCCCCAAACCTATCTAATTCCATGGCATCAATTGCCAGTGCTGATTTCTCCTCGATCCTTGTTTCTAGACATGGCTTGTTAGATTTACTTTTCTCACAACTAATTTTCATTGCTTCTCCATTCCCCTGTAGCTTTAGCATGCCTGAAGTCATATACTCCTGTTCTGCCTTCTTTAGTGAATTAGACACTTTATTACTTGGAATAAGATCCCTCCACTTACTCAAATCCAAGCCTTTCTTCTTTTTCCTTACAATAGGTTGAGCAAAATTTGCTATTGCACCATAATTTATGGTGTCATTATCTTCTTCTTCTTCTTCTTCATCCTCATTATTTTCATCATTAACACCACGAAATTCACCAACTATCGGAGCCCAATACTGCAAAATAACAATGCACCAATTGTCAAATATACGAACTATTACCACAATAGGTTAATGGTATTGTAGACATAATAATACAACAATTCAAACATGACACTTCAAATAACAATTTAAAGTATGTCCTAACAACAAAAGGCCATAGAGTGATATTTAGCTGGTGATTGGCATTTATTGTTCAGCGCTATGTGTTGAGTAGTGAGGTGTCACTATTCCTTGCCCGACATATTATCTGCTTCTCTATCTTGGTTGAACTGGCAACATCAGTCTTATACCCAAAGGAAAGAATTTGGGCCTGGTTTGACTTTCATGGACTAGAATGGGTGGCACCCACCTAGCCGGGTGGCACTCACCTAGCCAACCGGTGGTATACTGAAAAGGCACTTCTAAGGGAAGGGGTGTTAGGAAAGGGTGTCAGTCAGATAGTAAAAACGAGAGGATAATAATGATGATCGCACACGCACACAACAAAGAAAAAGAAAGAACTAAAATACACAATTTTACATGAAAACCTTCTTTTGAATAAGAGGAAAAAAACCACGGGATACTTAATCCACAAAAATTTCACTATATAAATTTGGTTATAAAAACCCAAGGCACCGGGTGACCACCTACTCTGCAAGGCGGTTACGCGCACTAAAGAGCCCACCACCTACTCTACAAAATCACCTTCCTGCCGAAAGCAGTTAGCCTGCTCTGTAAAGTCGGCTACCAACTTTGAAAGTCAACTTCCTTTTCTGTAAAACTGTTTACGCAGACTTTACAGATGACCAGTTTTTTTAGCCAGTGTCTTCGACCATCAACCAATTTCCTCGGTCGTCAGTCAATGTTTTCGGCCGTTAGCCAATGTCCTCAGCCGTTAGTATTTGACTTGCCTTGTGATTTCATCCTGGTGGCACCACTCCAACAAGTTTCATCTCTTCAGCCTTATGAACCTCTCTAGCCTTGTGAACTTCTCCGAAAATTCCACTCCAGAATTTCTACTATGGAATTTCCCTCCAGAAATTCACTCCGGAAATTTCCACTCTAGAATTTCCATTACGCAAATTCCACTTAGGAAATTTCCACTCCGCAAATTCCACTCCGGCCTTTCTTCTACTCCGGCCTTTTCTTTCTCTCCGGCCAAGTGTTTGTAATCAGATCATATCACCGCGCACGCAACAATACTTCTCACACGGGAGTGACTTATATCTCAACAAGGGGGAGGCTCCCGTTTTATAAGCATGCAACATCCTTCTACTTAATCAATATGCATCCCATCCCCACAACATAGATCCCAGTGAATTGGCGGCCACAACAGGTTCAGGGACTGCTCTCAATCTGGCATCAATGTTAACTATAAATATGTCATGTCAGGCCAGATGTGTTGGCCACTTTGGAAGAACTGTGGTAGTTGGTGTTTGTCAAGCTGAGCATCTGTTCAGGCCGAAAATGAGCTCGAGTGCGGAGGACCAACGGTGATACTCACCTAATCGTATGGTTTTGTCCTAAAAAGGTGACTAAAACGGCTTTATAAGCAATGGACCGACTCATTACATCCTATCCCCCTACAAGAAGTGAAAGGGCTCTTTTACATATGCTGCCACACTGACGTAAATACTGACGTTATAGAAAACATATCAAAACAAAAAAGCATAAAATCCCTTCGAGTTAAATAGTACTGAAAAGTCTCCCTTAAAGCCTAAACCAACAGATGATAACAAGATAAGCAGCCCTACAAAAGAAATTAAAAGGAACCCTAATTTTCCATATAAAGCAGTTCTATCTTGAAATAATTAAGAAGCAAACGAGAAACGAGAGTATAACAAAGAGAAGCGCACCGGACCGTGCGAACGGTGCCGAGCAACGGGGAAGGGAAGGACGGTGGGGCGCGGGGCGGCGGAGGGAGGCATTGGTTTATTTTCAGAAATGCCCTTTTCAACTACGCTTCCTACTATCTTCGAGGCGTCATCTTCTGATAATTGCACCGCATTTCCTCCAAATACTTTCTCGCGCGGTAGCTTTTTTGGCGGCGTAGGAGCTTTTCTACCGCTGCTCTGGTTCCCGTCCATCAACAACTACTACTCGACTGCTTTTCCGAAAATTTACAGGGAGAAACAGAGAAAGATAGAGAGGGAGAGAAGGGGGGAGTGTCGCCGGAAGAACGAAGTATTTGGGGTGCGAAGATTTTACTCATTACATCTTTTTTGTTTTCATTTATTTGACAAGAAAATAACACCATTAGGGCATTTTTTGTTATACTGCCGCATATAAGATGGTATTTTTGAAGATATATAAAACCTTTAAAATCTAAGTATTAATGAAAAATGGTGAAGAATTTTATATGAAACTTTTTTTCCTTTATGATTATCAAATTTTCTTCTAAAAAGTCCATAAATTGGATAACTTTGATATTTTTCATATACATTCGGATAAAGGCTATAATCATTTTTGCTAACATCAAACTTAATATAAACCAATCCTAAATCTCTTGTATACTCCTTTGCTTTATAAGAATTCATTGAAAAACTACTATCATGGAAGAATTATAGTTTTAATAAATTTAGTAGTATTGAAAAAGATTTATCACTTCAATCATTAATGTATTTCAAATAGAGAAAGTGCAAAATAAACTTTAATTTAGTGAAATGACCATAACCCGAAAATAATTTTTATTTAGCATCTTTCATAAATCTATAAAAAATTTTTGGCATTGTATCATTTTAATTAGTTTAATCGCATACATGGTCAATATCCTCACTGAAATCTAAATTTCTAACATTTGTAATATCATGAATTAAAGAAATAGAATCGTCATATCCTAATTTATTATCTCCTCTTTCTTCACTGTCATCATCATCTCCTCTATTACTAGTAGAACCATTTCCTTTTTTCTCCATGAGAAATTTATTATTTGTAATCTCTTAATATTTGATATATGACTAAGTAAATAAAAATCATTTTTCTGTCATGACAAAAAAATTGTTATAATTATTTTATGGACAATGTATCTCATTCCTATTTCCAACTTTAAAAAATACAAAATTAAGAAACTCGATAGCTCCTTTTTTATACTTTGGCATTCGTCAATTATTGATGCTCTGATAATTTATCAATTTTTTTTATCCTAGAATGCAAATAAGATAAATTAAAGTGTTAATAAATCAATTACAAATGAACCATTTTGCAGGAAAATAAGCAAATAAGTGGATGATAAAAATTGTGAATTGATATTCTACATGTTCTAAACAACAAATATATATCCTTGAACAAAAATTGAATATGAACTCTTGTACCTCTTCAATAAATAGATTAATACACATGATCATGTCTAACTCAATATAAAATTTTTTATTTCTAAGCCCATTTCAATGTTGTCCAGATAAAACAAGCAACAATCTTCTTCTTGAATGAGGAAAAATAAAGTCAAAATTTTCCCTTTCTCCAAGTTATATGGAAATGAGGTTCAAAATTTCCATGCTTTTACTGAGTCATTTCAAGTGGAAAATCATGGGTTGAGTTACTAATCCCTCCTTGTAGTGTGTGAATTGGAGATCATAATGACACTCAACAATCACTATTGTGTGCCAAATTATTTCTAATCTATTAAAGGTACTCTCATGAGAGTGAGAATATCAGGAGTAGTCAGTTCATCATCTATCTAATCTGTTTTTCTACTTCTTTCTCCTCATCTATGCTAGCTCACGCCCTTTGCAAGTGGCTACTAAAATGGGAAAAAAAATAATAATAAGGAAGAATGCACACAATTTATAGATGCTAATAAAATGGTATGCGGCAATGTGTCTAGCGACTTGTTTAAAGTTCTAGGAGAACTATTGTTTTCAAATGGAGTATTTCTATCTTCCTTGTAATTATTAGATTTGAAAATATTAAGCGGTGTAAATTTCAAAAATATTAAGAATACAATGAGTAAAGAAATGAAGAAGGTGTTGGGTCTGGTTACTCCACTGTGAGTAATCTAACAAATTGGTTTATCATCAAAAGATTTTCGAAGAGCAAATGACAGAATACATTTGCTGAAGGGAAAGCCTGAGAAGTCTGCCGGTCAACAGAGTTGGCCGGCTGAAGCTGAAGGGCGGCGGAAGGCAGACAGTCGAGCTGCCAAGGACAAAACCCCGGTCAACAGAGTTGACCGGCTAATGGAAGCAAGCAGCCAAGGGCGGCCAGGTGAAAAGCGTGCAAAGGCCTTTGATGCATTTTGCCCATCAACGAGTTGATCGGCCAAGACGCAAGCAATGGGCGCGCGGTTGTGTAGGTGCGCGGACGGCCCAAGGAGGCCAAGGACCAAAATGGGCAGATGGCCAATGGGTACGTGGACAGCCAAGAAGGCAAATGGAAGGATGGCGGCCGGCCAAAGGTGCAAGGAAGCAAGGTTTGTCCAAAATGGAAGGTTTGGACAAATTGCCAGATTTGCCATTTTGCTAGGTTGGCAAAATGGAAGGTTTGCCATTTTGTCAAGTTGGCAAAATGAAATATTTTGCCAGGATGGCCCATGCTTGCCAGCTTAGAAGATTTTCCAAGCATGCGTAATCTCAAGAGGATATGCGTGATCTCAGGGCACCGTTTATGTAGAGCATCTTTGTATTATTGGCAGGAACAGATTTTGTCTGAAAGAGAATATTCAGCAAATCAACACATATATGCATATGGTAAATGGTGGAAAATATATCCAAGTGTGAAAAGAAATGAGAGGAGTGCACCACCAGTGAGGAAGAAAAAAAAAACAAAGAGTGAAAGAAAAAAGTGTTTCCTGTTTACTCTGGAGAAATTTTTCTTTATTATTCTCGGATGTGTGGTGAATACTCCATTTCGGAGGTTTTGTAACCAATTTTTCACATAGTGGATTTGCCGTGGGCTTTATGCCCCATAGTTTTTCCTTTCGATTTATGAAAGATTTTCCACGTAAAACTTGTGTGTACTTCTTCTTCCTCTTCTCTTTTACTGTGTGTGACGTTGTGTCATTCTATCTGACCAGCCCCTTCTGCCCCAACTGAAGGATCAATAACAAAAGAACAAAGCACAGCATATAAAATTAAATGCTTATTTGTGAACTTTGCGCATTATTTGATAAATCAGGAATATAGTTATAAAAAAAAACTAACCAACTACTTATATAGTAGTTGTGAACAAATTACATGCATTTGATAAGTGGTTCAATAAACTAATCCAAGCCTTAATATAAAACAAATAATGAATATAAAATTACAAATTTGTTAAAAATAGAATACGAAAGCAAGGTTAGCATGAAACATCTGTCAGATCACTTTAACTTCAATAAACAATTGAATCAATTCAATATCAAAGTATCGAGTCAAATATATTGTGAAATAGAGAGAGAAACGGGAGATACCAAAAGTAAAGCTCCGTGAGATAGCAAGTGCTAATTTGGTGAATGATCTGTCGATTGAGTAATTGAACAGCTAATTGAATACGAGAGAATGGAAAATTTCGTTAATTGCGAAGCAAAATAGCCGATTTAACACAAAATAATATAGGAAACACGAGATTCGTTTGCAGAAGAAGCGAAGAGGCTCGACATTGAGGTTTTAGGTGCGTGAAATTTGAGCGCGAAGAGAAAGGCATAATATTATTGTTTCGCTGGAATGTAAGTGCGAAGAGAGAGGAGTCCGTTGAGTATATAATTAGGAGTGTGTGTGTGAAATGTATTAGGAGAATAAAAAGGGAGTCATGTT
>JAODPA010068991.1:0-10014 GCA_025585075.1 Nepenthes mirabilis | reverse complement strand
TACGTTATCGGATTCGGATTACCATACGGATTGGGAAATCACGGTTTGGATCATCTGGTTTGACCAATTTAGAATGGGTTTGGTCTCCGTCTACTCCAAATTTGAATTATATACAATACAATAGATAAATAAGAGGTCGATGGTTGGTGGGAGTTACTTTCACATTTATCCATCGATAATCAAATTAGAAATCTTTTTAAGAAGATAGAAAAATATTAGGATGTAAAAAATAAGCTGAGGATGCAAATGTGTGGGAGTTGAGTGTGGATTTTTTGGAGAGCAAGGCTCCAAGGGGTGTGTTCTATAGGGAGCATCTGAGAGAGATATGATGCACTTGAGTAAGGGAGGGCGTCTTTGAGAGGTCAATGGCTAGGCATTGGAGCATCACCGAAAAACTCCTTTTTAATGCTAGTGGTACTGAACTTGGCAATGTACTTAAACTTCTTGAGTATTTTCTTTATGCAATCTTGGTGTCGTTTCCTCCTCCCTCTCCTATTGAGAAGGAGGGCTATATATAGAGTTAGGGGGCAATTTGACCTTCTTGACAATCGCCCCTGGAATTGCTCGGATAGATATGGGGATATCATTTGGCCGACAGTTCTTAATCGATTATGGTGTCTATTGAGCAGTTCGGATAAGAGAAAGAGGTTGTTTATTCCAATCAATTATGGTAGGTTCCTTCAACGTGTGAAAAATGAATCATGGGTTGTCCTAACAGGGTTGATGAGCTCATTTATTCGTTCTGGGCCATCTGGGCCGACTGAGTCGGTTGAGACGTTATTTAGTTCTGAATCAATTCCTTCTATTGATAGGCTATCTTCTTGGATCGGACCAACCAAACCAATCACTAGCCCCCATACTGGGAGGCTTGAATTTTAGCCTTCCGATATGTTCACCAAGGGGTTATTTGTTGTCTGAACACATGCTCTTAGTCAGACGGACATCGTATTGCATGCATGCGCTGCTAGCAGCAGTATTAAATGCAGGGAGCCTTTGAGACCTGTGCCATCTTGTCCAATTGTACAAAATTGGGCACCACGCTAGTCATCATTATTGGCACTGGACACAAAGTCCATGTGTGGCTGTCACGTGTTGAGGTCATAATGATGTATCCTTTTCAATTTTTTATTCGACTTGTTTCAATCCAGGATCCTTTGCTATTTAAATCATTCGAGTTTGTCATTCCTGCGCTTCTTTTGAAAGCTTGTCGCTCTTCTTTCGCTTCAAATTCTCTTCATTCTTCAACGGCGCCCAGTGTAAACGATATCCAATCTATCCTTACTTCTGATGACGTCGAGCCCTTGCGTGCTTGGCATAGGATTCCGAGCTTGGTAGTGTACCTTTTTGCGAGGCGTAGGTGACAGAGCTTGTTCCACACTAGAAGGGTATATCACAGTATACAAAATCCATTTGAAAGGTGGCCTTCTCTATCCGATGGTGCCAGAGTTGCATCGAATCATGGTGGCCTTGGACGTTTCAGTTGTGAGAATACAGCCTAACGCCATTCGCTACCTAATTTCCTTGTGCATCTTGGCACGCCATTATGCCTTCGAGTTAAACAACACAGTCGTAAAGGTGATTCTTGGGTTTCACCATGGAGCTGATTGGATATCGATCTCACCCAGTCCAGAGTTCAATTTGAGTGGAAAAAACCTTGACTCAACAAAAAGATGGAAGAACCAATACATTTTCTTGTCGGTTCCTTCCGAAAGGGACATCTCCAATGAGTTGGGCTGTATGCGAGCGCCTTTTTTCATTGAGGTATTTGAGCATGAGAAGGATTCGGTGAAGGCATTGACAAGCCTTCTCCGATCAAATGCTAGTATTTTTAATGAGAACAAGAAGAACCATTGGTTGTTGTCTAAGTCCCTTGCATGGGTGAATTGGAAACAGCATCTGGAGGGGTCAAAAGCCCCCTGTGCCGTCGACCCTAAAGAGAAAATCCAAGAGAAAACAGAACAGTTGTGCATCAATGAGCCCTTGGACAAGGCACCCAAACATCGGGGGGCTTCAGCCGAGTCTTCTTCTTCCGATGACGATCAAGCTACCATCGATTAGCTAGTGAGAGCAAAGAAATTGTCGAAGAGGGTGGCCCAGTTCTTTCTTCTCCATCAGCTCAGGTTCTCGATGCTGTCGGATCTTCTGAGATGGGCGAGCTTTTGGCCCTTCTTGGTTCGACTGAGGGTGTGCAGGGGGTCAACACAGCAGATGAGCCTATCTCGATGCAGATACTAGCCTCCTTCGGGGCCCCGAGCATTGCTCGTTTACCACACGAAGAGCTTGCACCTAAACTTCTAGTCGACTTTACCATGGATGCTTTCGAATGGATTATAGAGGATCGGGTCGAGGAGGTTGTCTAGGAGGGTGAGATTGTGGTGGTCACCGAGGGTCCTTCCTCCAACATCCCAAAACTCGAGAACCAAGGAGTGGCTGAGTTCAAAGAAGTGATCGGGGTTGTTGAAGTGTCCGGCTCTGAGCCCTCTACATTCGAGGTCCAAGAGGAGATATTGGCTAAAGGAACTATTGAGGTGGCTGACATATAGCCCCCAGAATCTGAGGTCCAAGAGGTTTTGGAGGCCCTAATAAGTAATCATCCCACAGGAAGCTCATCCTTTCTTGAGCTAATCGGTCGAATATCTTTTGAGTTCCTTCATTACTTTTGTTATTTCTAACTTGTTCTCCTTTTACAATTGCATGAGTCGGTCCACCAATTTGTCTCCACTATCGATTGCTTATCCCAGAATTATGTTGAGATGGAGAAGTTTTGGGCTACGGAGGAGCGTGTCTCTCATCTCAAACTTGAGTTGTCCGAGACCAAGTAGAAATACGCTTTTCTCCGTGACTAAAACTTTTGACTTGTGAATGAGCTCAGGTCCTCCATCAATCCAAATGATATCAGGCAGGTGATGAATTATAAGTATTGGGATAGTATCGGTCTTTGCCATCACATAATAAAGGTGGTGGCTCCAAGTATTCCAATTTCTATCTTTTATCCGAGGAATGCCAATGCCAATGCCAAACATCGATCTGATGTGTTGTACAGTCTTAGAGATGATGTGGAGTCTTGGGAGCTTTTGCCAGAAACCTAGCAGCCTCACGACCATCCTCCTTCGGAATATAATATTGTTTCATGTATCTTAATATTTTTTGTAAATAAATAAAATCAAGTTGTGATAATACTTCTCTCTCTCTCTTTATCATTTGCACACACACACACACACACACACACACACACACACACATATATTCGGTTCACATGTTGGTTAGGCATAACAGCCTTTGATGCCAGGCTCTTGAGGTGACTTAAGTCATCATCCACGCGTTGCTACTCGGCTATACCAGAGAGTATCGTAGCTTTAGCGCATCTAACCTAAATTATTGGATTATGGTCGGCTGACAATACTATCTCCTTTGGTTGGAGATCTTTGCACGTATGCTTAAGGAAGCCACCTAAATTTTTAGCCTTTGGCTTCATGAGAGTTGCTAGGTATCGTGACGAGATTGTATAATTTGGTCTTGTTAGAGCCACTCGGTAACATGATCGATTTTGTTGACCACCAAATGGTGGCTCGAGGGATATGTGAAGGGACCTCACCTGACTTAGGGGTAGCCTAGGTGGTATAATTTTATGGGATGACAAGCAGACATTCACATGAGTAATTGAGAACACATCAATAGTTATTTTATTAATTAAATGTGGAACACTTTGTAAGTAGTCCAGATGATACATGATAATTTTACCTGGATTCTATACATAGCCACTAATAGTACTTTTTTAGGTGAGAAGTGTTTTATATCCTAGGAACAAGTTTGCCATTTTGGGTGTGTAGCTTGTATGCTCCGCTTCAAAGAATAGTTGAAACAAGGAAAGGCCCATCCCAATAGGTGAGAGCTTGTTTCGGTTGCCATTCTTACCCATCGCCTTTATACTCCACAGGACTAAGTCTTTCACATCAAACTGGTGTGCTTTTACCTTTTTATTATACCGTGTGACCCATCACTAGTATGTCATCATCCAAAAATGTGTCACGTCCCAGCCTTTATGGCAAATTAATATGTTCCTGGAGCCTCTAAGAGTTGTTGAGTGGGTCAAAACATTTGACCTGGAGGTTAGGCAGTTCGACCTCTATTGGAGTGACAACCTCGATCCTATAGAAAAGGTTGAAGGACGTCTTGCGAGTCGACTCCCTGAGCATCATCTTGTAGGACCATAATATAGATGGCAGCTCGTCCACCCATAAGCCCCCAATGTCTTCTAGCTTCGTTTTTAACTCATGCAGCAATGTGCGGTTAGTCACCTCTACTTGTTTGTTGGATTGAGAGTAGGCAATTGAGGTATGAATCAACCTTATCTTCAAGCTTATGGGGTACTCGGTAAACCTTATCTTCACCTCTACTCTAGAATACCGAACCTGCACACGATACTCTGGTGGATGAATTCTGTTATATTCTACTCGGTGATCCATGCTAAAGGGACGGTCTCGACCCACTTTGTAAAATAATCAATTCTGACGATTATGAATTTCCTTTGTCCGAATGCAATAGGTAAGGGTTTGAGGATATTGAGCCCCCATTGTGTGAATGGATTGGGTCATTGTAGGGCTTGGAGCTTTGTGTGCAGTTTATGAGTGATGTTCCCATGAACCTGGCAATTCTCTTATTTTTTTATAAAGTCTAAGATATCACGCTTCATGGTGGGCCAGTAGTAACCTTACCGTATGAGTTCTAAAACGAGCTTCTTGCCTCCAATATAGGATCTGTAAATACTGAGGTGTACATCTACCAATGTATAGTCAGCTTCTTCTGGCGTAAGATACTATAGGCATAAGATAGAGTACTCATGTTGGTACAACTTTCCTTCCATAATGATGTACTTGCCTATTATCTTTTTCATGCGCTTAGCCTCATCCTGGTTCTTAGGTAGCGTGCCTTCGAATAGATATCTTTTGTAAAGAGTGATCCAATTTTTTGGGTCAATTATTTATACCATCTCAGGCTCTGAGTCATCTATACCGGGAATGCCAAGGATTTTGCGCATTTCTTGCATGTATTGCTTAGGATCCTCGGTCACTGCGGACTTTGCTAGCCAGTCTTCCTTTTCATTTTCTTTCCTTGGGACGTGGATCACTTCCACACTATCAAACGCTGAAGTCATGTCTCAGACCGTGGAGAGATATTTGAAAAGTTGAGGGTTGGAGGCTTCAAAATTTTCTTGAACTTGGCTGACAATTAGTTTCGAATCGTTGTAGATGATCAGGCTCTTGGCCAAACACTCTGACTAGTTGGAGCCCAACAAAAAATGCCTCGTATTTTGTGATATTATTGGTCACTAGGAACATGAGAGTCATTGAGTATTTTATCTCTGACCCGTCAGGAGTTTCCAAAATTACGTTGGCTCCACTGCCTATTTGTATTGAGGAACCATCTACGTGCAAGGTTCACATTGGAGCCTTTTGTTGACCGTCATTCTTGATGATGTCGAGGGTATCCAGAGACAGAATGTAGAGGAACTCCTTTAGTTCTCAGAATGTGGCTTTATAGTCGGTTGTCTACTGAAATCCAGAGGCCTTCATCCCCATCAATGCTTTGAAGAAGGGTAAGTATTTTTCTATTGACTTTGCCAAGAAACGAAAAAGTGCTGCAAGTCTCCAATGAGCTTATGAACTTTTTTTACGATTCAAGGTGGGTATATGTTGAGGATAGCCTTTATCTTTTCAGAGTTTGTCTCGATCCTCCATTGTAAGATGATGAAACCCAAGAACTTTTCTGAAGTCATACAAAATACACACCTGGCTGGATTGAGTTTCATCTAATATGTTCGGAGGACGTTGAAAGCCTCGTTAAGGTCATGCATATGGTCGTCGCTTGCTCTACTGTAACGTCCTCAGGCCACCCGCCCGTAGATATTGCCTGCTTTGGGTTGGGAGAACTTCACGGCATCTCAAGCCAACACACGGCCCGCATGGTTTTATTTCTGGCAGACGGAGTCCACCGCCCCAAAACGCGTCTACAAGGAAAAGGTCTCCATATCTTTGTAAAAACATGCTTCGTTCACCTCCCCATCTGATGTGGGACACCACAATCCACCCCCTTAGGGAGCCCAGCGTCCGCACTAGTACACCAAATCAGGCCCCTACTCTGATACCATTTGTAACGTCCTCGGGCTACCCGCATGTAGATATTGTCTACTTTGGGCTGAAAGAATTTCACGGCGTTTCAAGCCAACACGCGGCCCGCACGGTTTTGTTCCTAACAAACGGAGTCCACCGCACCCAAAACGCGTCTACAAGGGAAAGGTTTCCATATCCTTATAAAGACATACTTCGTTCATTTCCTCATTCGATGTGGGGCACCACATCTACTCTTGACGATTATATTGTCCACATATACTCTGTATTCCGCCCAATTTGGCTTTTAAATATTTTGTTCACAAGCTACTGGTAGGTTGTGCTACTATTTTTTAATCCAATGTGTATAACTTTATAATAGTATGCCCTTTGGTCAATTATGAACGATGTGTACTCTTCGTCCTTTGAACTCATCCTGACCTAGTTGTAATATGAGTAGGTATCAATGAAGCTTAATAGTTCATGACAGGATGAGGAATTCACTAGTAGGTCGATCATCAGTAGTGAAAATCTAAACTTAGGATATGCCTTATTGACATAAGTTAAGTCAATACACATCATCTATTTTTCATTACTTTTCTTGACGAAGACCAATTTGGATAGTCAGTCTGGATACTAGACCTCCCTGATGAACACAATGTCAAACAGTTTTTTCACCTCCTCATGGATGGCGACCAATTTTTTAATCAAATGGTTTATTTGTTTCTATTAGATTGGTTTATGACTTGGATCGAAATCCAACTTGTGGATCATTACTCGGATTAGTATTCCAGGCATGTTAATAGGCGTCCAGATGAAGAACATTGGAATTTCGCTGGAGGCAATCGATTAGCTAGTTCTGGAGGGGTTCTAGTAAAGAACTTCCTACTTGAACACACTTCTCGCGATCATCGGGGATTCAGACTGTAAATTCTCCAGATTGGGCTTGCAGTAAGGTAGTCTAATCATGAAAGTCGAGGTCTTCGATTAGTTGGCCAGGAGGCGCCTAAATGACCTGGGATAGGTAACATGTTCGCCCGACCATTCGGTCACCAAGGACCTCTCCTATGTTATATGGAGTAGGAAATTTCACGTTTAGATATGGAATTGAGGTCACTGTCCCAAAAACGATCAGGAAGGGATGTTTGAGAATAGCATTGCAGACCGACGGAATATCTACTATTAAGAAGGTAAGCATCTTGGAGGCTATCCTCAGATAAGCCCCTAGCGCGGCTATCAGCTGGATGACCTCTGAACGGGCACCGACTCATTTTCTAGCCCATATATAGGTCCCTCAATGAGTTTCATTTAACTCCTCTTTAGACCTATTTTAAAGTATATATCAAGATAAAGTAAATTTTTAAAATTTATATTATCGATAAATATTCATTTTAGCTGATAGTCCACAACACTATTAGAAACGAGAATAGATACAACCAATAAATCAGAATGAGTAGAGGATATATGAGTCATATTTTTGTTACTAAAACTAATGACGTTATTCCTAATTTCTACCCTCTATTTCTTACCACTGGCAGTCATATCTAGGTGATTCGGGGCTGTTGTTCTACACTGGTTGTGTCATCACCATGTTAACAACTTCGGTTGTCACTTGATTTCTTGGCTACCTGCCTTCATCCCCATCTTCTCCTTCGAAGGTTTACTCAGGTCTTTGTAAAAATTGGGTGAGGTACCCTTTTCTGAATAGGTCTTCAATCTCTTTTTATAGCATTGGGCAGTCCTCAATGTTGTGGCCCGCGCATTGATAGTAATGATAATACTTTGATTGGTCTCTTTCGTCTGGGTTTTTCAGCGTATTAGGCCACTTCAAGAATTTTTTATCCAAAATCTGTATCAGAATGTTGTTGCGAGAGTCATTTAGGGGAATCGGGTTCGGGGGCTTGAACTATGTTCGTGTTGTCAACTCCACCTTGGGCCACTTCCTAGGTCCACAGGAGCTCACGTGGTCTCCATTTTTTATCTTTTCGTCTGCAGGTCCCTAGCATGGATAATGATTTCGGCTTCTCAGAAGGTTTGTGGATCCTTATGGGCGAGATGTTTGAAGAAGTCGCCCAACTCTAGACTCGATATGAAGGTGCTCAGCTTCACCTTGCCAGTGAGCTTAGGTATCTTCTAGGCCTCAATTGTAAATTGAGACAGAAAGCTTGTCAAACTTTCGTTTCGTCCCTACTTGACATGGGTGAGGTGCCAAGGCTGCTTCTCTTTTCATTGACTTGAAGTGAATTGCGAGAAGAAGTTGTCGGCAGTTCCTGGAACGTCAAGATCGAATTGGGCTAAAATTGATAGAACTGAATTCAGGCGTCCCTTTTGAAAGTTAGGAAAAAGTATAGACATATTGTTATCTCGTCTCGACCTTGAAAGTTCAGAAGGATGCGAAAATGGTCAAGATGGTTCAATGGATCTATGCTTTTGTCGTAAAGCTCCAAGGTGATCTCCTTAAGTCTGCTTTTCACGTTGAGGAAGGCCTTCATTTCCGAGGGGTTCTGAGAGGCATGAGAGATTGGGTGGCTTATAGCCCTCAAAGGGCATTCGCTACAAGAGGCTCTTCCTTGGTTTTAGGGCCGCTTGTTGTCACGAGAGTAGTGGAGATTTTACCTCTCGGGGCTATCCTCTTGGGTTCTGTAACTTAGGTGACCCTCTAGGCTCGACAGGCCCTATTTCTCGAGGCAGCTTGAGTCCCAAAATCGTCAAGCCGATGGGTCTTCTTGGCACGGTGCTTCTTTCCCCTTTTCCTTTGCTTGGACGCCGCAATTTGGGAGGCGGAAGATGGAGTCTCCTTCGGTTGCTCATTTAGATGTGTACAGATGGTTTGGACAGCCTTGGAGATGTCGTCCATTCGTGTCATGATTGCACGCATGCAGGGGTCAGGATGGTCGTCCACAACTGCCCATAGGGGATAGTTGCCACATGAGGTAGTATCTTTGATCGGCACACTAATTTGTACTCAGGTATTCACCATATTGTTTTTCGTAGGGATGTGGTAGTCAGACTTTTTAGTCACTTCCTACACACAATGCTAATGATGCATCCTTGAATTTGGGTTACTATACGGATTAGAGAACAGTAGTTTAGATCACCTGGTCTGACCAATTTGGGGCAGGTTCGATCTTCGTCTGCTCCAAACTTGAATCATGTATAACATAACTAATAAACAATAGTTTAGAGGATTAGTAGGACTCACTCTGATTTATCTTCCGACACTTATTTCAATAATCTTTTAAGAAGATAGAAAGATGCGAGGATTCAAAAAATAAGCTATGGATGATGCAAAGGTGTGGGAGTTGAGTGTGGATTTTTTAGAGAGCAGGTCTCCAAGGGGTGCGTTCTACAGGAAGCGTCTGAGAAAGATATGATATGCTCGAGTGAGAGGGAGGGCGTCTTTGAGAGGTCGATGGCTAGGCGTTGGAGCATCACCGAAAAACTCCTTTTTAGTGACAGTGGTACTGAACTTGGCAATATACTTAAACTGCTTGAGTATTTTCTTTGTGTACTTTTGGTGTTGTTTCCTCATCTCTCTTTTGTTGGGAAGGAAGGGTATATATAGAGTTAGGGACAATTTGATCTTTCCTGACAATCGCCAATGGAACCGTCCAGATGTAGAAGGGAATGTCGTTTGGCCATCAATTCTCGACCGATTACAATTCTGTTGAGCATTCTAGATAAGAGAAAGAGGTTGTTTATTTCGATTAGTTATGGTAGTTTCCTTCAATGCACAAGAAGTGATTCGTGGGCCATCTTGATAGGGTCGATGCATTCATCCATTCACTTTGAACTATCTGGGCCGTTGGATTGGTTGGAACGTTATTCAGTTTTGAGTCAATTTGTTTTATTGATGGACAATTTTTTAGGCCGGACTAACCAAACTCATCAATATATATATATATAT
>JAODPA010068990.1:0-10014 GCA_025585075.1 Nepenthes mirabilis | reverse complement strand
CTGGTCGGTTGGATTCGGCTCCATTCACCGATTCTGGATCCTGCACACCACTATAAAAAACGAGAGGTCAGGTATCGGCGGGAGGTTATTCCACCGAAAACACTCCGACACTCAAATCAGTAAAAAGCCTTCGAATTGAAGAAGGTGGACTGATAAGTAAGAGGGAAAGAGAGAGAGAGAATAGATTCGTCGGGAGTATTGGCCCTTAGAAGCAGAGATGACCCTGTGGCCCATTGAGAATATGAGTTCCAGCTTACTACTTACAGAAAGCAAGTGAAAACAGCGTCCCGAAACCGTGGAAGCTTTTTAGGACGATTCTCAGAGAGCTGGAGGAGACCTTGTGATCTAGTGGCCTTTAGTGGGATTGAAAGTGAACGCTTTATAGAGAGGGATGTAGGAGTTCGTGACTTAGAATGTATCAGGAAGTCTCTTTTTTATTGTTTCAGAAAGCGTGTTCTGTATGTTCTCTTGAAGGTGTGTTAGAGAGCGTATTTGAGAGCCTGTCTTTCAGAATAGAGACTCTGAGCTTATATAGATGGTAGGAGAGCCACCTTCCCTGGTCAAGGTGGCGTGATCTCTTGGCTTGGCAATGGCGGCCTTCTCTGAGTTGGTGGGCATGACTGGCGTGATTTGATAGATCCTTGTCCTTCTAAATAGTGCAACGAATATTCAAATAATATGCTTTCCTTTCATACTCTTGTGACCGTTTAGACTCCATCGTTGGTGCTGAATTCATTGCTGCCTTTTTAGAGAAGATTAGCTTTTAGGAAAGCATGTAATCATGGAAAGGATCGTTACTTTTTGTGTACGAGACTACCTATCAAATTGGGCCTAGCCCGCATCAGATTTACTGCCTTTTTGAGCTTGCTGTTACAGTACTTCTAGCCAGTACTCGGGTTGACTGTTTTGTATGCGAGTTGGCCGCCTGCTTGTTTCTCGTCGGTCAATGCTGGTGGTGACTGTTGAGAGAGCGTTTGGGCATTTCAGAATTTAGGCCTTCACCTCCTGTTGGACCAACATTCAAATTGACGGTCCAATAGGCTATTTGGGCCTTCTTTGACCGTTGGGCCAGCCCAACTACGGTATACCCATCACTAGTCCCCTATGCTAGTGGCCAGAATTTTGACCTCCTGCATGTTCATAATAGGGTGCCCCTCACTGCCATTCGTTGCTTGAGAATCCCGGATGACTCTATGAAAAGCGAAGAAGAAAGTTGACCGAATCTGTTGACTGTCTTTGATCAGATCCGGAGAATAAAATTGATCGGATATGTTGATCGTCTTTGGTTAGATCCGAAGAAGAAAATCGACCGGATCTATTGACCATCTTTGGTCAGATCCAGGGAAGAAAATTAACCGGATCTGTTGACCGTCTTTGGTTAAATCCGGAGAAGAAAATTGACCGGACCCGTTGACTGTCATTGGTCAGACCTAGAGAAGAAAATTGACCAGATCTGTTGACCGTCTTTGGCCAGATCCGGAGAAGAAAATTAACCGGATCTGTTGATCGTCTTTGGCCAGAATCCGAAAAAATTTCTATGAGCCCTGATTGACACATAGCCATTAGTCGACTTGTCAGGCCAAAAGTGGATACATCTCTTCTCTTTGTTGGACTGCTATCCAGGCCATTAATGCGTCAGAAGATTTGCTTTATAAGGGGCCCATTTGGGAGGCGACACGTGGCAAGAATGATGGCCTACCTTCTCGAGGAGGTTTAAGGCATTTTACACCTTGCCGTTTAAGTTTTCCTCATTGTTCTGAGTGTTCTCTTACGCCTCCTACTTTGCCTTCTTCGTCTTCAACCTATTCTCGTTCCCAAAGAAACCCTAGTTCCCCTGTTAACCATGGCTTCAACCTCTGTTATCGACATCTCCTCTGTTGTTCGGGAGAGTGATGTGAAGGCATTGTGTGTCAAGTTCAACATCCCGAAGGATATTGCGTGGAGGGTTCCGGACAAGGATGACAAGGCCTTCTCTCCACCAGCAGGAAATGTGACGGTATATGAGGCCCACCTGAGAAGCGGTCTCCGTCTTCCTCTTTCGGACGACTTGCAGTCGATCCTTCAAGCTCTATGAGTCCCTGTCGCCCAACTCCACGCTAACGTCGTACGGTACATTTGCACTCTTTGCATCTTCTTTCGCAAACATTCTAAGAGATTGACAATGTCCATGGTGAAGGGACTATTTAAGATAAATCAGGGAGATGAGTGGATCTCTCTCATTCCCCGTAATGGCTTGAATATAAACACGGCCATCTATGACTCATTGAAGAATTGGAAGAACCAATTCTTCTTTGTGAGTGTAGCGGAGACCTGGCCCCTTGCAAAGGATTGGGGTCAAGTACCGGAGGTGTATATTGGGACGCCGTCTATGGCGGAGACAGCGTCCTTAGAGTGGTTGACCAAACTGATCAAAGACCACATTTCGGATTTCAAAAGAGATTTCTTAGTCTCTAGAATAGAGGCCAAGAAGGTGAAGTGGGGACCGCCTTCCTCGGTTCAGAAGCTTAGTGCACCGCTGCAGGCAATGATGATGCACCCGAAGGAGTCCAAGGACCTGCACATCCACCCTCATCCAACAGACGACGGTTTTATCGGCCTGCGAACCAAAAGGATGGTGGTGGAGACGCCCTCCTCATCGTCTTTGGGGCCCGACTACATCACCGTCGGGATTTATAGTGGCCTCGGCAGTACCACTGGAATGGAGAAATCTTTTGAGGACCTACCGGACGCTAGGGGAGAAGGCGTTATCTTGGTGCAGCCGGTGCCACAGGTGGTTCCTCGAGCGGCACATACGAAGACCTTTTCGGAGCCAGCCTGTGAGCCGCTGGTGGAGGTGTAGGAGCCGTCTGTCGGCTCTCCAGTCATGTAGACGCCTGCTGAGCAACCAGTGGTTGATCTCGATCCTCCAACAGCCGCAGTGGAGGCCGTAGCCGAGGAGCCTGCTGCCGCTACGGACAACATCGATGAGGGGCTCCTGGATGAGATCCTGGAGGAGGCCGCTGCCAGCTCCGCTCGCGAGGGCATCACTTCCGGCCCACCGCCGCCTGAGCTAGGCTTGTAGGATAAACCTGAGAGGCCCGCGCGGAGAGTCTGGAAGGTATAATCTTTTGCAATGCTTTTTGCATAATTTCTCATTTTAGGATTTCTAACTTGTTTTTTGTTTGCCTCTTTTTTTGTGTGTAGAAGGAGAAGGTGATTGCTGCCATTGCCAAGGTAATGGACCAGCGGGACCGGGTGATCTTTGACAGGGAAGTAGAGATTGCCTAGCTAGATGCGAAGTTGGCGGCTTTGGGGGTGGAGCATAGGTCCGATGTCGCTGCCTTGCAGACTGTCCTGGCCAATACGGAGGTCGAGAACACCAATATGAAGGAGGAGGTTGCCCGGCTAAGGTAAGAGAATGGGCGACTCACTGGGCACTTTAGCCAGCTGGGATGGCAGTTTATGGAGCTGGAGAACCGCCTGAGCCTTCGGATATGCCCTCACGAGATTGAGCAGTTGATGTGGTCGCAGATGTGGGAAGGGGTCAATATGTGTCGGCGTATCGCACGACTCATTGACCCTAATTTCCCGATGGACCTACTGAATATGTCAAACAGGACCGCCTAGACCCGCGATAGTCTCGTGAGGGATCCGTGAGACGGTCAAGTGCCGCCTCTGCTGCCCCCTTAGACTTTTGCTGATTTTTTGACTTCTCTTTGTATTTATATACTTTGTAATATATCTGAAAGCAATAAAATAAAAATTTTTCCACTTCGTGTCCATTTCTTTTTACTGCTTTGTGTTTGCATGTCTACTGTATTGGACGGCCAACTCAGTTAGCTGGCGGCCATTGTATTGCTGCCAAAGGAGTAAAATCCTTAGACTTTTTGTAGGCGGCTGTGTTAACCGGCCTAGTAGTGGAGGCTTGTGAGTGAAGGCTGGTGGCGTTGTCTAAGTGCTGACTCAGGCGCCCAGTGTTGGAGAAGAACTTTTCTCACTTCGACTATCGTTGACTGATCACACTATCTTCTCGTGGAGGAGGTCATTGCATGTATTGCGCTAGCCTTCTAAGATTTTGATCGCTAACGGGCCACTTGGATGACCAAGGTTTAGATCTGGTCACATATAGGCCGCCTGGATGACCAGGATTTAATACGACCGCCAACGGACCTCTCGAATGATCAAGGTTCATACTAGACCGCTCATGGGCCACTTGGATGACTAGGGTTTAAATACGACCGCTAACGGGCGCTCGGGTGACCGAGGTTCATATTCGACCACTTATGGGCCGCCTGGATGACCAAGATTTATTAATAAGATGGTGAGAACCCTCCTGACTTAGGGGCAGTCTAGGTCGGGTAACCTGTAAAGTAAACACATATATATGTATGCACACAGGAAGGAGAAGGCGGTATGCTAAGGAAACACTCATTTTGACGAATTAAAACAAGCAAGTGAATGCGTACACATAATAATGCAAATGCATACCTTTGCCTGTTCCTCGAAGTAGCATTTGTGGTGGATCACGTTTCAAGTCCGTGGGACCAACTTTCTGTCCTAGTTTCGGAGTTTGTATGCTTCGTTTCGCAGGACGGCGAAGATTAGGAAAGGCCCTTCCCAATTATGGGAGAGCTTATTGCAGCCGGTTAGCCTGTCTGTGGCCTCGATGCCTCATAAGACCAAGTCTCTAACATCAAATTGTCGCGCATTTACCTTTTTGTTGTAGTATCAGACAATTCGATGTTGGTAGGCTGCTATCCCCACTCTGGCAGCGTCACGGGCTTCCTCTAACAAGTCAAGGTGCTCCTTGATATTTTAGGAGTTACCCTGCGGGTCAAATGATTCCACTCTAAGACTTGGAAACCCGATTTCGACCAAGATTACCGTTTCAGTCCCGTAACAAAGATTGAAGGGCATCTCGCGTGTTGGTTCTTTTGGGGTCATCCAGTAAGACCAGAGAACTGAGGGGAGTTCGTCCACCCAGAAGCCCACTGCGTCCTCCAACTTGGTCTTTAACCCGTGGAGTAGCGCTCGATTCGTGACCTCCATCTATCCATTCGCTTAGGGGTATGCCACCGAAGTGTGGACCAGCTTGACGCCAAGGCTGACGCAATACTTAGTGAAGCATTTTTCTGAGAATTAGGTCCCGTTGTCGGTCACGACGACCTCAGAGACCCCAAATCTGCAGATAATGTTCTGGCGAAGGAATTTAAGAGCATTATGCTCTGTAATCTTTACCAATGGGATGGCCTCGACCCACTTGGTGAAGTACTTAATGCCCACGATGACAAACTTTCTTTGTCCTATGGCAATGGGAAATGGGTTGAGAATATCAAGCCCCCATTGTGCGAAGGGCCAAGAGGACTGAAGTGTCTTCAAGTCTGCGGATGGCTGGCGGTAAAGGTTACTGTGAAGTTTGCAACTTCACACTTCCTCACAAACTCAAGTGCGTCCTTTTTCATCAAGGGCCAATAGTAGCCCTGCTGCATGATCTTGAAGGCTAAGGGTTTTTCGCCAATGTATGATCCACAAATCTCGAGGTGGATTTCGCCTAAAGCATAGTCAGCCTCTTTGGGAGTTAGGTACCGGAGGTATGGGGTTGAGTAGTCACGACGATATAGCCGTCCGTCAACCACAGTGTACCAGCCAGCTATCTTTTTGATTCATTTAGCCTTATCTGCATCTTCTGGCAATGATCCGTCAGCCAGATAACTAAGGTAGGGCGTCATCCAGTTTTTTGCTTCGCAAATCTGTATCGCCTCTTGTTTCTCTATATTGTAGCATTCAGGATCTCCCTAATATCTCTCGAGTGTTGTTCTAGATTTTCGGCTGCAGCGGCTCTAGCCAACTGGTCTGCCTTCCAGTTTTCAGTTCTGGGAACATGAACTAGGTTTAGTTTGTCGAAACACTAGGTGGTCTCCCTTGCCTTCGCCAAGTACTTGGCCAGGTGAGGGTTGTTTACCTCGAAGTCTCCGTTAACCTGGTTAATAATTAGTTCGGAGTCGCTGTAGACCGCTAATCTCTTGGCAGAGCATTCCTTGGCTAATCGTAATCCGGCTAACAGGGCCTCGTACTCGGTAACGTTGTTAGTTGCCGAGAAATCGAGCCTGAGGGAGTATTTCATCTCAAATCTGTTGGGGGTCATGAGGACCACTCCAGCGCCACTGCCAGTGTCCGTAGACGATCCATCTCCGTGGAGTATCCATTCTGGAACTCCATCAAGCAGTTCCGCGCTTTCTGCGGGTTGCTCCTCGAGAACTAGGGTCGCGGTTTCCATAATAAAGTCAGCCAGAGCCTGCGCTTTTACAGCAGGTCTAGGTCAGAATTCGATGTCATACTCGCCCAACTCGATAGCCCATTTTACCAGCTGTCCAGAAACGTCGGGTTTCTAGAGTATACTTTTCAGAGGCTGGTCTGTAAAGACTACTACAGGTGTGCTTAAAAGTATGGCCTTAGCTTCCTTACAGAGAATATAAACGCCAAGGCTAGTTTTTCTGCGCCCGATAGCAGGTCTCTGGGCCGGTCAATATTTTACTTACATAGTAGACCGGCCGTTGAGTGTCGAAATCCTGGCGTATGAGGACAGAACTAAGGAACGCTTCCGACACTGCTAGGTAAAGATACAACTCTTCTCTGCCCTTGGGTGACACTAGCAACGGCGGGCTAGCCAGATATCTCTTTAATTCATCGAAAGCTGTCTGACAGTCTACGGTCCATTGAAACCCGTTGGATTTTGTTCCCCTTAGGGCCTTAAAGAAGGACTGGTACTTATCACCAGACTTTGCGAGGAAGCGGGACAGCGCTGCCAGCTGTCCAGTCAATCGCTGGATGTCCTTTACACTCCGCGGTGGAGCCATGTCTGCGAGAGCCTTAATCTTCTTTAGGTTTGCCTCAATTTCCCGTCGGAAGACGATGAAGGACAAGAATTTACCGGAGGCTACCCCGAATACATACTTAACCAGGTTCAGCTTCATGTGATGCTTACGAAGCACCTCAAACGACTCTACTAGGTCGCGGATATGGTCGCCGGTGACCTTGCTCTTGACGAGCATGTCATCGACGTAGTCCTCCATGTTGCGACCGATCTGTTTTTCGAACATCTTGTTGACCAGTCGTTGATAAGTTGCTCCAACATTTTTTAGTCCGAAGGGCATCCCTTTGTAATAATAGGTGCCCTAATCAGTCATGAATAAGGTGTGCTCCTCGTCCTCTAGACTCATCTGGATCTAGTTGTAACCCGAATAGGCATCCATGAAACTTAGCAGCTTATGTCCGGCTGTCGAGTCAACCAGTAGGTCAATCCTGAGCAAGGGAAAGCTGTCATTTGGGCAAGCCTTGTTAGCGTAGGTAAAATCGACGCACATCCGCCATTTTTTGTTACTTTTCTTCACCAAGACAACGTTAGAGAGCCAATCTGGGTAGTGGACTTCTCTAATAAAACCTGCGTCCAGCAGCTTTTTCACCTCCTCTCGGATGGCAATAAGTTTTTCTACGGAGTGATTTCTCCGCTTCTACCTGACAAGCTTCCGGCTAGGATTAAGCTCCAACTTGTGGACCATCACCTCAGTCGGAATCTCAGGCATGTCTGCTGGAGTTCACATGAAGGTATCAGCGTTCTGTCGCAAGAACACGATCAACTCATCGCGCAGTATTTCGGTGAGTGAGCTGCCTATTTGTACACACCTTTCCGGCTCATCCAGGTCCAGTGCGACTAGATCTGTAGATTCGTCGGACTGTACTTGCTGTATGGTTGTCTCATCTCAATGATCGAGTTTTTTAGCTGTTCTAGTGCTGCCGTTAGGGGCAACCTAAGACATGTAGCATGCCCGTCCAATAACCTGGTCATCTAACACCTCTCCTACACCGTAAGGTGTTGGGAACTTCATCATGAGGTGTGGAATTGAGGTGACCGTCCCGAACACTATTAAGCATGGTCTGCCTAACATTGCGTTATAAACAGAGGATAGGTCGATCACTAGGAAGGTAAGTGTTTGGCTCGCTGTTTTTGGATACGTACCTAAGGTGACCTCCAATTGGATGGTCCCTTGGACGGGCACTGGCTCGTTGTCAATGTCATACAATGGGCATTCGGCAGGTTTTAATTGGTTCTTTTTAAGCCTAGTTTAAATAACGCATCCAAGTAAAGCAAATCCTTTGAATTACTATTATCGATAAACACTTACTTCAATTGGTAGTCGACATTATTGTCCGAAACGAGCGCGGATATAACGAGGGGATCAGCATGGGGGATATTACATGAGCCAAATCATTATCATTGAAGTTAATAGTGTTGTCTGCTGTGCACTGCTTCTTCCTCCCAGTCTGCTGCTCCTCGTTGTCGGCTGAGTTTTTGGCAGGTCAGATGGTGACCATATTAACCATCCCTGCCGCAACTCGGTTTTGGGGAGGAGGCTGCTCCTGCCCTACTCTGCCTGTAACGACCCGTGCTCGGATCCCCGAACCCGACCTGCACCGTCACGATTAAAATTTTAAGTCATCCAAAATCATCAATTACACGTCATCAATAAACTTAATATCATCAAAATATCATCAATGATCATCGTAAATGCATCATAAATTAAACATCTATATTAGTAATAATAATAATAATTTCAATAAACGATATCGATGTCCCAAAATATCAATTCTCATAAGGAAAATCTAACACAAGTCGAATATAAACTAAATCAAAATCTTAAATCCTCATTCGGAGAACCTCGAACTCTAATATCACCTCTATCTGGTGGCTACCCAAAAGTCGCGTGATCTCCTTGATCCTAATATCAACCTATCTAATCTGGAGCCAATAAAATATAAGAGTGAGCCAAAATCCAACAAGTGATAATAATCAAAAACGGTAATAACAATAACAATCTCGGATATCAAACTATCAAGATCTCAATATAAATCTAACCATCTACTATATCTGAGAAGAATTACAACACGTCGTAAATACGACTCTAGACAAAATAGGTCCCACAAGACCTGCACATCCAAAAATAACAGGAGTGCAGACAAACAACGGGAATCCCGTGGAATCCGATATCACAAATAAGTGGGGATTCTTTGATCCGAATGTCAGCGTGAACGACCTGAACATCAATAACAATAACAAAATGGATTCCACTAAATCCGGATAGCGTAAAATCTGACACATAGATTCTACCAAATATACTCGTGGATTCCACCGAATCCCAAACTCATGAGGTATCAATAATATTATAACATCACAATGAATCTCCTTAGACCTTATTCTACCATAGTGAACCAAAGGCCGCGTATTTACGCCCCCGAAGGCTGGGTGAGTAGCACGAGGTTACCTGGTATCCATGGTATCCCCACTATCCCTATAGTCCTCCCAGAGGCTGTACCCGTAGCATGCTCATACTATCTCCGATACCTCTCGCCGGATGATATCCTAGATATTGTCTCCTACGATAGTCACATGGTTATAAGAATCCCCCCACAATAAACAATATACCTCATTATCACCATGATACGGAAATTAGTATCGAATAAGTGTAGACTACGCTAAAGTGTCGCAGCCTCCCATTCGACTAGATACCCTAGGGTTTTCATATGCTTTCCTTTACCTTGACCGTAGGAAACCAATAATTTAAATACTCACACAACCAAATATAACACAAAGAAAGCTTTGCAACATCAATGATAGGAACGTCGTTCGGTGCTGACACAGACTGTACTCACTCCATCAAATCTAACACAAAGGAATTAATCACGGAACGATGAAAGAATAAACATAGACCGAATTATTATTTATATACTTAACTCAACCACTTTAACTGTTCTTTTATTCTATTCTGATTCAATGCCTACTACTAAGGCCAACATTTAATTTATCACATGAAGCAACTAATTCCAACATAAACGGATTGTCCATCCGCAACAATTTAAATATTCGTGGTCACGTTACCGATCCTCGCACGCACAACACCTTTCTACATATTTTATATCCATTTCATTAACATCCATCCTCAAAATACATTCCTACTCAATATATATATGGTATTTGCC
>JAODPA010068989.1:0-10014 GCA_025585075.1 Nepenthes mirabilis | reverse complement strand
AATAGTTCTAGTTAATCGAGTAAAAAAATTTAATATATTACATTCTTCCCCACTTATAAAAATTTCACCCTTAAAATTTAACAAACCTCAAAATTCAACAACCAGGGGAAAAATCCTTCTAGATTTCTTCTTCGCGTTCCTAAATACTTCCTTGATTAAATGACTTATCCTAAAAAGCCTTAACCAATTAAATTATCTTAATTCCCAACGCCTAATATTTTCTATCCAAATTTAGATTGGAACCTTATTACAAGATAAATTTTTAATGCCCACAAGGTTTAATTCGATCACATACTTATTTCTTCAACCATCGAAGTAAAGGAGACTTCATGATAACCCACCAATTTAGATGTAACTCAAATTTATTGGTTATTTTTCGACTTAATTTAAAACCTCGAACGAACTAATAAACTTCTATTTCAGTCCATCCTACACCTCAAAAATAATTATTTACTTGGATCCTCAAACTTATACTAAAATCACTGGGCCATGGGCCAACATACTACCGCTGCGCTACTCTTATTAACCATTTACTTATTCACTAAAATCAACTTGTAAATTTTTATCCATTGATTTATTTCAAACACCTAAGTTACATAGGAGCTATAAACCTAATAAAATTTTAAAGATATCGATATACCTAAGGCAAAACCCACAATCCTCAAATTACTATCGACTTAAGAAACACAGATGAGAATATCGATTCAAAATCTAAAATAACACATATACTGAAATATTAAAATTTAATAATCTTACCTTCCACCATAGTAGACAGCACCCCTATACTTAAGCTATCACCGCAAAACCTCGATCCCAGGCATCGAACTTCTCCACTATCCAACCCTTGAAATACAGACAATCCTTAATCATACGATTGAACTGTCCACAATTGAAACATATTTCAAAAAATCCCATCAAAGTAAAATATTCATCTATAGAGCATTCACAGACATATTCTAAGATATCTCTTTATCCTCGAGACCCATGACTCGATTTACGTCAACCACCCAAGGTCGACTTCACCTTCTATTTACATGGACAACATTACCTTATCTTCTTTCAAATATTAGATCACCATAAATACCATTTTAAGTCTCAAGACCTATACCTTAACCTTTATAGGATCTAAACTACCCCAAAAGTTTAGGCACTTAATCATTACTAAAACGATCACAAATCGACATCCTTGGATTCACCACACTAGAATTGATTCTAAGTTATATTGACCTCGAGCCATCAATCCCACCTTATCCGTCATACTTGATCCTTATATCTTAGCAATTTACTAGCCTAAGGATCTCAACCCAGAACTGATCAAGCCTAAACTAACCAACCAGAATAACTAGAACTATCTAATCTAAATTAATTGTCCTCCGTCTATATCTACTTATTCAATCAATCTTGTTCTAACTTAAGCTTCCACATAAAATTCAAATCAAATTTAAGGTATCACTTTCTCTCTAATACCAACTGTGACGTACCGTATCCAAATCGAAAATAGGCAAGGGTCTAACTGTAATACAGACGTCAAACTATACAAATATCTATACAACAAACTTGTACAACAAATAAAAATCTATCTAAATCAATAACCACCACATCCAATTAACCTCAAACTAACCACCATAGGATCCAAAAGCCACATCAACTCATGGCCCCAATATTGTGTATCCGGACACAACATCGGGCAGAGAAAGATGCCTCTAGGTACCTGAAATAAACCATCACAATCCTACAAAAGCGTATACTATCATCCATACATACAGCAGAATCTACTATGTCATGCTATCATCCATACAAGGAATATATATCATTAAATATATTCAAATTTACAAGTCTTCATATATGCATACAAAATCACAAAATACAAATCCTCCAATTAGATCTTCCAGTCTGAGCATAGCCCACTTCTAGATATTACTCTATCTCATCGGGTATCAGTGTGTGCTCATCTGAAGGTAAAAATAATAATAATGGGTGAGCCAAATACTCAATAAGGGACAATATAGTAAAAACATAAGTAGAATACTCAAATTAATCAAAAGGAAGAGAGTAGAAGTATGATGAATGATGCACAATATGAAACATTATTAAATATGTTTTCGGAATATAACTAACTTTTTACATTTTATCTTTGATTCCTTTAAATTCTAAAATATGTAGAAATCTTCATTATCTTTTCAGACCAAGGCTAATGGGTCTCATCAGCTAACGGAGTAGTCAAATCGAATAAATGATCATATTACTCCACATGATCTAAGGTCTACCCACGTACCTTGAATTTAACATTCTGTGGTGAATAGTATACATATAATCCTAGATATATTGGGCCAATAGTCTATATTCTTATACCACCATAACATACCCCATGGCCCAGGGTAATTTTTTAATTTACCACTATAATATCCTAAGACATATTAAAAAATATCAACCGTTACAATACATGGTCAGAATAATTCTTAAATTTTTACTATAATATCAATGGCATGTCAGGGGATACTACCCTCTAAAATAGAAATATATGGTCCAAGTTTCATAATTACTTCTTCTTAAGGGTTGGTCCACCAAATTCAAATACAAAGTTCTCACTTCCTAGAGAACGGGTCGTGAAATATATCAAATTGTAAAGTCTCTTCATAAACTTTACATATCTTACAAAATTCTCATTTACAAATACAGATAATCATTTCTTATGGTTTAAGTCTTCATATGGCTTCAAACATATACATAATATAACATGATTCCTAAAAGAATAAAAAATTCCTTATCAAATCAGGCTAAACATGACTTTAGGGCTTCTGGACGAATAATCCTTCACAAATGGTTAATAATAATATTTTTTAAAATATACAATTAATCATAATTTAGATATCAATTAAACAAAACAAAATCATGTGAAAATACTAAAGTAGCTCGAGGGATGTGACGGAATGGATTTTTTTTCCTCAGTTAATTCCATCATTTCTGAATAGGAACAAAAGCTCAAATCTCACTCAGGTTCTGGAAAAAAATGCATAGAATTTTTCCTACAATTGGGATAAATAGAAAGATAAACCTGTATAAAACCTGTATAGGAAACTAGTGCATGCACACAACTATCTATTTATACCATAATTTTTTCTATAATACATGTTTACAGGACCATGGATACCATCAATGGTATGAATCCAACAATCTATCTACTATATTATTAGTTCATGAGTGAGATGCCATCTAAGACCTATACAGAACATCCAGAAGCATATAGTAGAAGCAGAACTATTAACCTATAGAAGTATAGTTTCCTATTCATCACAAGTATCACATACATTTCTATACAGAACCCATATATATATACATATATATCAATAGGCATAAAATCCATATACAAAATGATATGTCAAAATCAGGTCTTTACATCCAACTATTTCTCTTTGGCGACTCCAAAATATTTCAAATCCTCGAAAGTCTTCAGATTAAACTCTAAGTTACTCTTTCTCGTCAGGTACCAACTCTACAGTCTCATCTAGAGAAAGAAAAAATAATAAAACAGTCAGTCGAAACCCAACAAGGTATATGCATACATATAGTAAATCCGTTATAGAGAATAGTTATACAGACATATCAAAGCATAAAATATACAAAAGCTGAATAGTGCATAAAAAGAAGAGAAAGTATGATTTGACATTAATTAAACTTTAGAAATCAGAAATCAGTACAATTATGCTTCAAAAAGCAGAAATCAATCTCAATTCCACAAGTTATAGAAATTTCTTTTTCTATCAGTAAAGGATCCTACCAATAGACCCTACTAGTAGATGGAGCGAATAATCGAGGATAGATTGTGTTCACTCCACACAATCTAAAGCCAGAAACAGTCGTCTTGTCTCCTGGGACATACCTTCTCGCGTGATTCAATACAGTACGCCGACCAGTAACAGTAAACTACCCTCTAGGTTAACGCCCTGGAAAAGGGTTGACCACATATAACTTTCTGGACAGAGTTATCTTCGATTATCACTATAATGTTTTAAGGCATATCGGAGAACCTAACCTAACTGTATATCAATCTTGGGACCTAAATAATAGTATCAGAAATATTTTTCTTCTTATTTCTTAATTGAAAGCCCTTTTTCAGTTTCAAAAATCAGTTAGAGTTTCTTAATAACTCTTTAGTAGTTTCAAAATATATAGTAAACAGTTAAAAACTCTTCAGATGTGTTCCAGAACATACAGTTTACATTTTATAATCCTTCAAAAAATTAACAATGTAAGTCGGTGTAAATTTTTCAGTCATAATTCACATGCTATACATTACCATGTTTCCAATTAACTTTTACATGACAAGAAATTTGGATTAAAATAGTTAAATCTCTTCAATTTACTATTTAGGGCTTCACTAAAGCTTTCTGACTCAAATCAAACACCAAACATGTGTTTATTCATGAAATCAACGCTATAAACCCAAATACATATACTAATTCATGAATTTTAACAAAAAACCCCTAAAATTTTCGAGTTAGGGTTTCACCACATGCTTCCGAAACTAAATTGAACATTAAATTCATGCTTGTTCATGAAATCGAAACCAAATATTGCAATACACATGAGTAAACATGAAATCTAACCGATCAATTAAGGGAAGCATGCTTCGTTTGCTTTAAACATGGAGTAATAAAATTTGAGAGTCTCTTTACCATTTTTAGAGCATGGAAAAGCGGTCAAAATGGAAAATAACGTCCGAGGTACACTTCCCTAAGCCCTATCTACCGCTATTTTTACCCGAAGTGGAACGAAACAAGTGATTTTTCCTTTTTCCTCTCCTCTTCTCCCTCCTTTTCCTTCGTGCTGCTGCTGCTCTCCCTTCTCTCTTCCCCCCTTCACTTTATAACAAAAACGAAATCAGAATGCGAGGTAAAAGTCGTGCCTATTCTTGAGCGCACAACAAGCATGCGACGAGCGTAGGGTTTCTACCAGGCGCTCGCTCGAGCACGCCTAGCACACAATGAGCGGCTATGCACTGGATTTTGTGCTCGCTGCCGCACCTCCAACGCGCGGCAGGCGCAGACTTACTACTTGCTGAACTTGGGTAATTTTCAACTTTTTACTTCCAACCCTCATTTTTAAATGCATATTTGGCCTCTTATAGATTATCATCATTTTAATTACTCCCAATTGTCATGTTTTAGGTCCGGAACCTCACACTCTCCCCCACTTAAAGAAATTTCGTCGTTAAAATTAAACAAAACTACATACCCCAAGAAAACAAGTGGGGATATTCGCTTCGGATTTACTCTTTGTGCTCCCAGGTGGCCTCCTTCGATGAATGATTCTTCCAGAGCACATTAACCAGGGGAATGGTCTTAGTGCGCAACCTCTGATCCTTTCGATCCAAAATCTATAGCGGCTCCTCGATATAGGATAAATCCTTATCGATAGTCAATGATCCATATTCAATCACGTGTGCAGGATCATGGATGTACTTTTGAAGTATCGATACATTAAATATATCATGTACGCCAGTCAAACTAGGTGGTAATGCCAACCTGTAGGCTACCTCCCTGATCCTTTCCAGAATCTCAAAAGGACCAATGAATCGTGGCTTCAGTTTTTCCTTCACTCCAAACCGGAATGTCCCTTTGGACAGTGAGACTTTTAGAAAAATAAGGTCTCCTACCTCAAAGCTCAATTCTGTCCTCCTCCTATCTACATAACTTTGCTGTCTGCTTTGAGCAACCTTCAGATTATCATGGATCAGTTTAATTTTTTCTACCATTTCCTTTACAATCTCAGGGCCCAAAATCCTTTTATCTCCAATCTTCTTCCAATGAATCGACGACCAGTTTTTTCTCCCATACAAAGCCTCAAAAGGCACCATGTCAATACTAACCTGATAACTGTTATTATAAGCAAATTTAGCCAGTACCTGATAAGTGTCCCAAGTTCCTTTCATTTTCAATACAGAGGCCCTCAACATATCCTCAAGAAATTGGATGGTATGCTCAGATTGGCCATTAGTTTGGGAGTGATATGCAGTACTAAATTTTAACTCTGTCCCCAATTTCCTATGCAAACTTTCTCAAAATTACGAGATAAAATGGGGATTTCTATTACATACAATGGAGGTAGGAACTCCATGTAACCTCATGATCTCATTCACATATAACTGGGCCAGTCTATCATGCGAATAGGTCGTCCTGATCACCAAGAAGTGGGCTGATTTTGTCAACCAATCAACTATAATCTAAATGGCATCATAATTCCCAGGAGTCCTCGGTAAACCCAATACAAAATCTATAGTAATGTCTTCCCATTTTCAACTCAGGATCCGCATTGGCTGTAATAAGCCAGAAGGTTTCCTCCTTTTAGCCTTCAATTGCTAACACACAAGGCATTTTTTCACATAAGCCATAATATCTCTCTTCAGGTTCCACCACTAAAAAGTTTTCTTCAGGCCTTGATACATTTTGTTCGTTCCTAGGCGAATGGTATATCTAGACCGGTGGGCTTCCTTCAAAATATTCTCTTTTAGTTCCCTATGGTCCGGTACACATAGTTGATTTCTAAACCTCAACACTCCATCAGTCCAGATATTGAAATCAGCTTGAAACTCCTTATTCAGATCACTTGTAATTCCTATAAAAAACGGGTTATTAGTTTGCTTCTCCTTAACTTCACTAATAACTTCCAGTTGGGTCTGAAGATAAGATGGGAGTATTCTATCACCCTTAGCATAATATTGGATATCACATTGTTTCAAATAATCCAACATTTTCATCTACTTGATTTGTAACTGAGCCATAGGATACCTCGATCGACGACATAATGCATCCGCAACCACATTGCCCTTCCCTGGCTTATACTGTATCTCATAGTTATAATCTTTTAAAAAATCAAGTCACCTCCTTTGTCTCATATTAAGCTCTTTCTAAAAAAATAGATATTTTAGACTTTTATGATTAGAATACATAAGAAATTTTTCACCATGTAAGTAATGTTTCCAAATTTTCAAGGTAAATATAACAATAGTAAGCTCCAGATTGTTGGTAGGGTAGTTCTTCTCATGAAGTTTCAATTGCCTAAACCCATAGGCCACTTCCTTACCATACTGCATCAATACATATCCTGAACCCTCCTTAAAGGTATCACAGTACACCTCATAGCCTCCTGAACCTTTTGAAATAACAATACTGGAGCGGTAATTAAGCGATCCTTTAGCTCCTGAAAACTCTGATCACACTTTTCAATCCATTGAAAATTAACTTCCTTTTTCAGCAATTGAGTTAGGGATATAGCAATTTGTAAAAAAATTCTCTACAAATCACCTATAATATCCTGCTATGCCCAGACAGCTTCTAACCTCAGTCACAGAAGTCGACCTACTCTAATTTGTAACAGCCTCCACCTTCTTTAGATTCATAAAAATACCACCATTAGAAATTATATATCCAAAAAATATCACCTTCACCAGCCAGAATTCACATTTACCCAACTTAGTATACAACTTTTCCTCACGAAGCACTTAAAGTACTATTCTCAGGTGAGTTTATACTCCTCATAGTCCTTTGAATAAATTAGGATATCATCGATAAAAATCACCATAAATTTATTCAGATACGGCCTGAACATCCTATTTATCATATCCATAAAAGAAGCTGCAGCATTCGTGAAGCCGAAAGGCATAACAAGGAACTCGTAATGGCCATAACGTGTCATAAATGCAGTCTTAGCTACATCGTCAGACTTAATCTTCAACTGATAATAGTCTGACCTCAAATCGATCTTCAAGAACACCCGAGATCCTTACAACTAATCAAATAAATCATCAATACATAGTAGAGGATATTTATTCTTAATTGTGATTTTGTTCAACTCGTGAAAATCGATACATAGCTGTAAAAACCGATCTTTCTTCCTTACAAATAATACCGGTGCTCCCCAAGGAGACAGACTCGGCTTGATAAAACCATTGTCTAATAATTCCTACAATTGTAACTTTAACACCATTAATTCAATTGGAGCCATACAATAAGGGGCCTTAGAAATCAAGCAGACTCTGGGAACAATAGTAATCTTAATGCCAATCTCCCGGTGCGGAGGCAATCTATGCAATTCCTCAGGAATTACATCCTCAAAATTACAAATAACTAGGATGTCCTTAGCCGGCAAATTATGACTCCCAGTGGTGCAGGCATAAGCCAAGTAAGTTTTACATCTATTTTTCACCAAATGTTTAGCATGTAAAGAAGAAATCAACACAGATATCTCCTTCTTCCTAATGCCTTGGAAGAAAAAGGATTCCATCTTAAGAATATCAAAACAAACTCTCTTCAAAAAATAATCAATACTGGCATGGCATTTAGCCAGCCAGTCCATCCCCAAAATCACATCAAAATTACCAATGTTTAATAATACCAAATCCACAACCAAACAATTCCCATTCACCTCCACCACACATCCAGGATACACAATATCAGTAATCATAGGGGATCCAGTGGGAGTACACATAAACAATTCATAATCTAATACACATGACGCAATCACAACACAGTATGCAAACTATGGAGAAATAAAGGAGCGGGTAGATCCCGAATCAAAAAGGATAAATCAGAAACCCTACAAATAGAAAGAGTACTTTCCACGACATTTGATGATACCTCCGAATCCTGAATAGTCACTGCAAAGGCCTTTGCCGGAACAGTAGCTTCTTTCCCTCTAACCTCGAAGGTAAAGGATAGTTTTTCACCACGTGGCCCTACTATCCACATCTAAAGTATAATCCTGATACCTTACGACAAACCTTCCCCATATGTTTTCTCCCACAGAATGTACAATCTGCAGCCGATACTCTAGAACTTGTCATGACTGTGCCAGTACAACACTCTTTCTCTTATCAACTGTCCTCGCCTTTTTGGGCGATCCAGAAGATCCCACAGCAGATCCAACACTAATTTACGCCTGGCTAGCGGTCCTCTTTGTATAAAATTTCTCTATCTCCACCTTTTTCTCATAAATGACTGCCCAATTCAGTATATCAACATACGTCTCGAGTTTCAATGTTGACAGTTGCTTTCTGATGTCAGCCCGCAACCCTTGTTGAAATTTATTCGCCTTTTTTAGTTCATCTTCCACATAAAAAGGCACAAATTTGGATAATTCAATGAATTTAGCATCATATTTCGTCACAGTACCCAAAAGGTTGAACAAACATATCATCCAAAAGCATAATAATCTAAGCTGTTTATATCCACCCAATCTTTCTATCTTAATTACCCAGTAAAAGCTCGTGCAACTCATCTGAATGGGTTAACAAAAATAGTAAAGAAAATGAGTCGAATGCTCAATAAGGAACAACATAATGCAAAGGCATGCATTTTTGTACTTGAACATATCAAAAGAGATAGAAATCATATAGGATATAACCACATAAAACATAGGATCAATCTTAACAAATTTCTATTCTTCCTTCTTCTTAAATCATGGTCATTGAACATACTCTTTATCTTTTTTATTTTTGTCTCACCAAATCATGCTGAAAAACATACTTTTTTTTAGGGGTCAAAGCTAGTAAGTTTTACTAGCTAAAGAAGCGATTGATCGAAGTCTAAATTGAATTTGCTTCTACACAATCTAAAGCCTTTTCCTCCTATTCAAGATCGAGAGACGAGCCATCTACATATAACCCTATAGACGTGGCTATAAACTGTATGCAATCCTTAACAGATAATGATCTTTTACTATAATATATTAAAGCATACCAAAATGTATTATCTGTCAAATATTCCTTGATCCAATTTCTTAATTTCTTAGAGAATTTTGTACTTGATTTCATACATTCTTAGTTCTCACCCTTTAGAAAACAATTCATAAGTTCTTAATACAATTTTAGAATATCCATCCATTATTCTTTTTCAAAGGACTTACACATTTTACCGTGACAAATTTCTTAATCATGAAAATTTATCAATAATACAAATAAGATAACATATCAAAAAAATTCAATATAGTGAAGAGGATATTGTATGAAATTAAGTA
>JAODPA010068987.1:0-10015 GCA_025585075.1 Nepenthes mirabilis | reverse complement strand
TAAATTTGCATCTTTCCCTTTGTTTTTAACTTATTTCAATTTATCATTATTTGAACAAATTTAACTTATTTCAATTTAACTTATTTCCCTTTGTTTTATATCTGATGTGACTTGGATTCAAGATTTGAACAAATTTAATCAATGTCGATTTTGTGAATAAATGCGACTTTAACTATTAACATTTCAAATCTACAGATCACAACTAAATAGATACGAGATTGAGAGAAAATTAAAAATTTTCTTCTATCAACTCGAATCATTCATCATTCTTCCATAATATTGAGAGAATGTAGAAAAGAATCAGTATAAAATTATTATTATTTCGAAACGATTTTGGTGAGTACAAAATTTACATGGATCATGTCCCCCCTTCTATTCCCAACATGGGATCTTTATATTAGTTTTCGAAGGAACGTCTGATCGGATCATTCAGTTTAAAAATCGGTTTTGCTCCGTTATGACCGGTTACTGTGAACAGTTCTTCCTACGTGATTTTTAAACTGCAGAGATTTACTTATTTTCAAATTGCTCCATGACCCAATGGGACGTTTTCGGTGGACCTTTCTTCCATATTAAATCAGCCCATATGTTGCTGTACCCATCACTAGCCCCCATGTCGGCAGGTTAGAATTTTCAACCGACGGCATGTTCTTTCTGATGGGACACTCGGGTACACTTCTTCTAGTGTCCTGCTAATTTGGATTTTGAATCAGAAAAAGAACTTTTACTAGCCGATTTGGATTCTTAGGCCGAACTTTTTCGAAAACGGAAAAAATATCCTTCCCAGCTAACTTCCTTAGCAAACTTTTGAATCGAAACCAGCATTGTCATCTTAACAGTCGATTGGCTTTATAGTCTTTACCAGCCGATTTAGATTAAAATCGACAAAGCAACTAATCGGTATAGATTGAAATCGTCTTTTCTTCTGGCCGATTTAAACTGAAATCGACTATTTCTTCCGGCCGGTTTGAATTGACATCGGCATTTCTTCTAGCCGATTTGAATTGAAATCGGCTTTGACACCTTCAAATGCTGATTTGGATTTCTTCAACTAATTTGAATTGAAATAGGTATTTTTACCAACCGGTTTGAATTGAAATCGGCATTTCTTCTTGTCGATTTGGATTGAAGTCAGCTGTTTTATCAGCCAGTTTAAATTAAAATTGGCTGTTTTTCTAGCCGGTTTGAATTGAAATCGGCATTTCTTCTTGCCGATTTGGATTGAAGTCGGCTGCTTTACCAGCCGATTTGAATTGAAATCGGTATTTCTTCTTGCCGATTTAGATTGAAGTCGGATATTTTACCAGCTGGTTTGAATTTGAAATTGGCATTTCTTCTTGCCGATTTGGATTGAAGTCGACTTTTTACCAGCCGGTTTGAATTGAAATTGGCATTTCTTCTTACCGATTTGGATTGAAGTCAGCTGTTTTACCACCCGGTTTGAATTTAAAATTAGCAATTCTTCTTGCCAATTTGGATTGAAGTCGACTGTTTTACCAGCCGGTTTGAATTTGAAATCAACATTTCTTCTTGCCGATTTGGATTGAATTCGGTTGTTTTACCAGCCGGTTTGAATTTGAAATCAGTTTTTCTTCTTGCCGATTTAGATCGAATTTATTTAAAGCCTTTGTCAGGTTCCCTTAGAAGATGGGCTGAATCTTAATTACATATTGGCAAGTAAACTATCTGGCTCTGCTACTTACATGTTATTATGACAAGCATGTCAATTAGTCATCATACCTATGAAACCTTGCAACCGTTCGGAATCAGTGCCAAAATTTGAAAATAATTATAAATTCGACGCTCTCCTCTTATTTCTTGCCGTTTCACTTCAAATTCTTCACTTTACTTTTTATTTTCACCATAGCTCTTCGTGTTCAAGCTCTTCGATCGGTTCTTTCTTCTATTGACATAGATTCGATTTATACTAAATTCAAAATCTATAAAGAAATACCCTTCTTGGTGCCTTCTGAGAGTGATAGGGCTTGCTCTCCTCCTGAGGGGTATATCACTGTTTACGAAACTCATTTCAACAACGGTCTGCGAATTCCTGTTACCCTGGAGTTGCGTCAAATTTTTGTAGAACTTGGAGTCCCCATTGCCAGGTTTCACGCTAACTTCATCAGGTTCCTTTACAATCTTTGCATCTTTTTCTGGCTTCGTGAGCTCTCGCTGAATATTACAACCGTGGAAGTGTTTTTTAAATTCAGTCAGAGTGGAGACTGGATTTTTTTGACACCCTGAGAATTAAATATTGGTGGGGTAATTTACGAGTCAGTTAAAAATTAGAAAGATAGGTTTTTCTTTGACACCCTAGCTTTGATTTGGGTTTTTCTGTTGGTTGGGGTAACGTTCCGTCATCTTTTATGGGTAAATTTGAAGATGACGAGGAAAAATTAGTTCGACCATTCATCGATCTAATTCGGAAAAATCTCGATTCATTTTGTGACAAGGAGCGCCTTTTTTCTCCCAAAATTTTAACGTTGGCCAAGTGGGAGCCTCGATCTATGGCCACGGCAGTAAGTAGTCAGACTCCGAGACGTCCTAAGAGGAAAACTCAACAATTGAAAACTAAAAGTTCATCCTCTCGCCGTCAAGTGGAATTGGCCAGTCCTTCTTCTTCTTCTACCGATATGGGGTACCAATATCAGAGAGAATGACGAATATGAGGAAATCAGTAGGAGAACCTGCCATTCTCTCAGTTTTTACAGCCCCCAGTGTGCAAGTAATTGAGGAGGTGGCAGAACCGACCTCCAGTGTTCAGATTCCGGATAGGAATATTGGATCAGAATTGGCTATATTTAGTGGGCTCTCAACTCTTTCTGAAATTTCTATTGAGCCCAGAATTGAGGAGGTTTCAAGAGCTGTAGTGATTAGTGATTCCACTCAATTGGCCCGTCTTCAGGATTGGATTCAAGAAGTTGCTCCTACTTTTGAGGCATTTTCTGAGAATGTTGTCAATCCTTCCATTGGTCCAGCCAAGGTTCAACCACAACCTGTCGTCAACCCGTCCCGTTTGGAGAAGGAAATACGTTGTCCAGAAATTTCAACATCCAACCCAATGGATGTTAAGGAGAGGATTCACCCAAATTGGATGAATACTCTTGTCTCTTCTTCTCATCCTAGTCCTAGGAGCCATCCAGATCGCGCGTCTACTCCTGCTTCAAGAATTTCTCTAAATGAGGCTACTTTGAATGCGCGTTTTATCCAGGCAAGTTTTAGATAACATTCCATTTCTTTGTGGACGGTTTGACTGATTTTTTTTTTTTTTGGCAGGATGAAAAGTTGAATGAAATTCTCAAAATTGGGATTCATCAACGGAGGTTTTGGATTGGGCATCTTCAGCAAGAGATTCTAAGCTTATCTCAGAACCGGGTTGACGCAAAAGCGCTAGAAGAAATGAGAAATAAGATAGAGGCGGCTATTGCAGAAGCTCAGTAGTACAAGGACCAAGTTTTTAATCTTGAATCCGAATTGAAAAAAACTAAAGATAATCACCAATCTACTAAGCTTAGCAGTACAAGAAATGACTGTCACGGGGACTATTTGATGTTTATTTCACTGACCATCGTAGATTGAACGTGCTCATCTTTATATATTGGAGTCGCCACACGTGTGCTGGATAGCCCCCTAAGGTTTTAGCATATTTGACCGCTTGCGTACCAATTGGAATGGATCCAACACTTGTAATTTGACCGCAAAAAGGGTCGCTCGATATAGAACCGAGGTTTTTACTATTTTTAAGACCGCTTATGGGTCCATAGGCAAGTAGTGATTAACCACTTGATTTAGGGGTATCCTAGGTCAATTAGCAAACATGCAACATTATATAAAAAATCTAAATGGTCATTCGAGAAATAGTGAAGATCTTTTTATCAATGTCGAAAAGAGATACATATCTTAAGGCATACATGATACCTGTAAGGATCCGAGGTGAGAACTACGGATAGAACTTCTTTAAATGGACAACATTCCATGTCCTTGGTACCAATTTACCATTTTGGGTACGTAACTTATAAGCACCATCCCAGAGAATAGCCAAGACAATAAATGGGCTTTCCCAGTTTGGAGAAAACTTATTTCTGTTAATCATTTTTTCCGTTGCTTCAATACTCCTCAGAACCAGGTCTTCAATGTCAAACTGGCGAGCTTTCACTCTTTTGTTATAATATCGAGCGATTCGTTATTGGTAAGTAGCCATGCAAATTCGGGTCGTTTCTGTTGTCTCTTCAAGTAAATAAAGTTGCTCTCTGATTTTTTGGGCATTACTGACAGGATCAAAACTTTCGACTTGAAGGCTGGATAACCCGATCTCCACCGGTATGACTGCCTCAGTTCCAAAACATAGGCTGAATGGTGTTTCTCATGTAGGCTCTTTCGGTATCGTACGGTATGACCATAATACTAATGGTAGTTCATCTGACCAGGAGCCCCTAGTGTCATCCAACGTTGTTCTCAATCCATGTAGTAAAGTTCAGTTGGCAACCTCTACTTGTCCGTTTGATTGGGCGTAGGCCACTGAGGTATGAACCAGCTGGACGCTTAAATAGCATAGTACCGGGTAAAATATTTTCCAGTGAATTGAGTCCCATTGTCAGTAATTATTATTTCAGAAATTCTAAATCGACAGATGATGTCGTGCTTGAAGAACTCAATAGCATTGTGCTCAGTTATCCGAGCTAATGGAGCAGCTTCCACCCACTTAGTAAAATAATCAATACCAAACATAACGAATTTTCTTTGTCCAATTGTCACAGGAAAAGGACCAAATATATCGAGTCCCTATTGTGAAAATGGCCAAGGAGCTTGTAAAGATTTTATCACTGTGGGTGGTTGATCCATTATGTTGTCATATAATTGGTAGTTTTCGCATTTCTTGACGAATTCTATGGCGTCCCTTTTGATAGTAGGCCAATAATATTCTTGACGCATTATTTTCAATGCAATATTCTTGCCTCCTATTTGTGATCCACATATTCCTAAATGTACTTCGCTCAACACATATTCGGCTTCCTTCGGAGTAAGACAACGCAAATACAGGATAGAATATCCCCTCCGGTATATTTTTTCATCTATTATGGCATACCATCCGGCCATTCTCTTTACACGTTTTCTGTCCTTTGGGCTATTTGATAGAGCTCCTTCCCTAAGGTATTTTTAATAAGGAGACATTCAATTTTCATTAGCAGAAACTTGCAGAATTTTCTATTCAGATTCTTCCATACTGGGAGTGAATAGAATTCCATGCATAACCTTTGAGTATTGCTCAGGATTTTCGGTTGCTGCAGACTTCGCTAGTTGATCGGCATTTCTATTGTCTTCCCTTGAAATATGCACTATTTCTATCTTGTCAATGTTTTTCATCATATCCCTCATTTTAGTAAGATAACTCGCTAAGGGCAGGCTTATGGTTTCGAAATTCCCCAGGACTTGATTAACAACTAACTCTAAGTTGCTGTAAATAATTATACGTTTTGGTAAGTATTCTTTAGCCAACCGAAGTCCGGCGAGTAAGGCTTCATATTCTATAATATTATTAGTTGCTGGGAATGCAAGCCTCAATTAATAGTTTATCGTCGTTCCTTCAGGAGTCTTCAGGACCACTCCTGGTCCATTGCCGGACTATGTTAATGATCCGTCCACATGCAATATCCAGACTGGTGCTGTTTCAATTCTAGGGTCGTCCTCAGCAGTATCTTGAATTGGCGTCATAGTTTCAACAATAAAGTCGGCCATGGCATGTCCTTTTATGGTCGGTCTTGGTTTAAATTCTATGTCAAATTCACTTAATTCGATTGCCCATTTTATCAGCCGCCTGAACATATCAGGCTTTTTTAAAATTGACTTCAAGAGCTGATCGGTTAGCAAAATTATTTTGTGCCTGGAAGTAAGGACGTAGCTTTCTGGCTGAATAGACAAGAGCCAAGGAAATCTTTTCTATAAGCATGTATCGAATCTCAGCATCGACTAAGGTCTTGCTTACATAGTAGACCGGTTGTTGTACGTTCATTTCTTGTCGAATTAAGACCGAACTGAGCTTTACAGACGAAACCGCCAGGTACAAGAATAATTCTTGTCCTGGTTTTGGTGATGCCAATAAGAGAGGACTAGACAAGTATTGTTTTAGTTCCTAGAAAGCATTTTGGCAATCGGAGGACCAAATGAATCCATTCGTCTTAGTCCCTATTAAGGCCTTGAAGAAAGGTAAATATCTCTCTGCCAATTTGTGTTGGAATCAAGAGAGCGATGCTAGTCTTCCAATGAGCCTTTAAACGTCTTTTACCGTTCGTGGCGGGCTCCTATCGATAATTGTCTTTATCTTTTCAGGGTTGGTTTTAATTCCTCATCTAGAGACTATGAAGCCTAGAAATTTTTCGGAGGAAATCCTAAAAGCGTATTTGGTTGGATTTAATTTTATCTGGGATTTTTGGAGTACCTTAAAAGCTTCATTAAGATCATCAATATGATCTCTCGCGGCCTTACTTTTCACGAGCATACCATCCACATGCACTTCTATATTTCTGTCGGTCTGAGCTTCAAACATTTTATTCACAAGTCATTGGTACGTGGCTCCAGCATTTTTTAGATCGAATGGCATAACTTTGTAGTAGTAAGTTTATTGGTTGGTCATAAAAGAGGTATGCTCCTCATCTTCCGGACTCATTCGGATTTGGTTGTAGTCTGAGTAAGCATCCATAAAACTCAACAATTCATGTCTAGATGTCAAATCCACTAACAAGTTTATTCTAGGCAGCAGGAAACTATCCTTTGGGCACGCTTTGTTTACGTTAGTGAAGTGCACGCACATTCACCATTTTTTGCTGCTTTTCTTCACCAGGTTCACGTTGGAAAGCCAATCAGGATATTAAAATTCTCGTATAAAACTGGCATCCAAAAGGTTTTTTACTTCTTCTCAAATAGCGACGAGTTTTTCTACAGAGCGATTCCTTCGTTTTTGCCAAATCGGTTTATGAGTGGGATCCAGGACTAACTTGTGTATCATATCAGTTGAGAACCTTGGCATATCGGTGGGTGACCAAGCAAATAAATTCAAATTTTTCTAAAGAAATGTTATCAATTGATCACGTTTAAGTTCGGAGAGTGAAGCCCCAATTTGTATGTATTTGTCCGGATTGCTAGGGTCAAGAGAATCTGGTCGGTTGTTTCTCCAGACTGGGCCTGCTGTAATGAAGTTTCATCCTAGTAATCAAGATCTTCGACTCGTACATCGGGAACTGCTTGACTGATTTGTGATAGATAACAAGACCGGCCGATTTCTTGATCACCTAAGACTTCGCCAATGCCATACACAGTTAAAAATTTTATCTTTAACTGAGGTATTGATATTACTGCTCCAAATGCCGATAGGTAGGGTTGGCCTAATATAGCGTTATAAACCGATGGTAAATCGACTACAAGGAATGACAGCATACGAGATGCTACTTTGGGTATGTTCCCAAAGTTATCTCCAATTGAATGATTTCTTGTACCAGAATCGGTTCATTATTTAGCCCATAAAGAGGTCCTTCAGCAAGCCTTAATTGGCCCTTCTTTAATCCCAATTTGAAGAAGGCATCGAGATAAAGTAAATTGCTTGAACTTTTATTATCTATAAAAACTCGTTTCAATTGGTAGTCCACTTTACCATCTGAAACAAGCATTGATATAATTAGAGGATCGGAATGAGGACATTGTACATGTTCCATGTCATTTTCACTGAAACTAACAATATTGAACCTAACCTCACTTTTTGACTTTTTAATTTTCATAACATCTTCAAGCCGGTCAGGTTGATGTACTTTAGATGATTTGCCCGCAATCACGTTGACCAAGCCTGTAGCAACTCAGCTCTTCGGTGGTTGTTGTTTTCTTTCTTCTATTTGCTCAGGGGTTTTTTCAAGATTCTTCAAAAATTTTATCAAATATCTTCTCCTGATGAGTTCTTCAATTTTCCTCTACAAAGTTTGGCAGTCCTCCGTGCTATGTCCCGGAGAGCGATCATAATGATAATACTTGGAGTGATCTCCTCCTTCTAGATTTTTGGACAGTTTTGGCCATTTGAGAAACTTTTCACCCCTTATTTGCATAAGGATATTTGTTTGAGAGTCGTTCAAAGGGGTTAGGTTCAAGGGTTTGAACTCCTTAGGAACTGCAGGCCCTATTCTGGGTTGCTTTCTTTCTTGAGAATCCAAACAGTCATTATTTCTCTTCTTTCCATTCGGTGGTCCACATTGATTGTGGTCCAATTACACTTGTTTTTTTGCTTTATTAGCTTCCTCCGCCGCAATATATGCTCGAGCTATAGATTCTACTTCACGAAAGGTTTGGGGATTGCTGTATGCCAGATGTTTAAAAAATTCACCCGGCTTCAATGTCAATATAAAAGTATTCAATTTTACTTCATCAGTTATACGTGGGATTTGCCGAGCTTCTTCAGTGAATCGAGCCAGGAAATTTTTTGGACTTTCGGTTAAACCTTGCTTAATTTTGGCAAGATGCCAAGGTTGCTTTTCAATTCTTCTGCTAGAAACGAATTGGGTTAGAAAACTGTCAGCTAACTATTCAAACGATCGAATTGAATTTAGTTGTAGTCGGTAGAACCAGATCCGAACGCCTCCTTTGAGAGTCAAGGAAAAACAATGGCACATCATCATTTCATCTAGACCTTAGAAACTCATGAGGGTTCGGAAGTGATCCAAGTGATCCATAGGATCAGCACTTTCATCGTAAGCATCCAAAGCTGGCATTTTGAATTTATGTGGGAGAGGTTGTGTATGGATTTCCGTTGTGAATGGTGACCTACGTAAGTCGACAGAGCATCCTTCTATGTTTCCTCCGAACACATGCTGCCAAATTTTCTCTACTTTTTCCTCCACTTGAGGAACTGCAACAGACCTTTTGGCATTAATGTACGTCCTCAACTCCATGGGTGGTGTTTCTAGTCGAGTAGGATGAACATTTTTACGTGTCGGTTGTACATTACAGGATGTAACTTCATGCTCAGGTGACCTTTGTCCACTTCGAGAGTACCGCGGATTTTGATGGTCCGGATTCTGGTTCTGTAAGATGGGGCCTAATCAGCCCTCTAATCGTGACCGGCCTCCCGCATTGCTGGAGGCCACTTGCTCTTGAGCTATCGGTCGGTCTGCTTGTTGGATTGAGTATTTCCTTTTGCAGCCTTTTCTCTTGTTGGTTATAATATGACCAACCAGGATGGCAGGTCTATTTCGTCCAAACTGTGTGTGAAGATTCTGAATTGCTTCTGTCATATTATCTATCCGAGTATTGAATGCTTGCATTAACTCCTCTTGCCAGTTTTCCGTCTGAATGACAGCAGGAGGTGAGTTGCTAGCGGAGGCAGCATCTCTCGTAGGGGCGTTGGTTCGGGTTCTTGTGTTGACCATTTCTTGAAGAATGGGATGAAAAAGTTGGTTTTTTGTCGATTTTTTCACAGACGGCGCCAATGATGCGACTTGGATTCAGGATTTGAACAAGTTTAATCAATGCCAATTTTGTGAATAAATGCGGCTTTAATTATTAACATTCCAAATCTACACATCTAAACTAAATAGATACGAGATTGAGAGAAAGTTAAAAATTTCCTTCTATAAACTCGAATCATTCATCATTCTTCCATAATATTGAGAGAATGCAGAAACGAAATAGTATGAAATTCTTATTATTTCGAGATGATTTTGGTGAGTACAAAATTTACATGGATCATGTCCCCCATTCTGTTCCCAACATGAGATCTTTATATTAATTTTTGAAAAAACGTCTGATCAGATCATTCAGTTTAAAAATCGATTTTGCTCCGTTATGACCGGTTACCATGAACAATTCTTCCCACGTGATTTTTAAACTGTAGAGGTTTACTTATTTCCAAATGGCTCCATGACCCAATGGGCCGTCTTCAGTGGGCCTTTCTTCCATATTAAATCAACCCATATGTTGTTGTATCCATCAATATCATTCTTCGTTCTTTTCACTTTTCTTTTTTTTTGTTTTTTGTGTG
>JAODPA010068986.1:0-10016 GCA_025585075.1 Nepenthes mirabilis | reverse complement strand
TATTAAAAAAATATTTTAATTCATACTATTTATCACTTTTGTAATAATATCGATGACAAAACCTAAACCAGACAGAATACCCCCAACTGCTTTCAGGGATGAACTAACGATTGGCGAGACGAATGCATCTTAAGAAACTACAAAAGCAAAAGCAAAGGGATGGAAAGGAGAAACGCAGAACTAGCGCATGAAAGCTCAACCATGAAAGCTTGGAAATTGGATGAGAGCCGATTCTATGCCGTGATAAATCCAAAAGCTGCTTCTTTCAAAAGCTATTTCTTTTGCTTGGCTTTTTTGCCTCGTGTGTAAGGCTGAAATACAAACCATCTGTTGTTGCTCTTGTATGGATCAACCCAGCCCCTGTCCTCCTCCGCGGCTTTTTCCCAGCGCTCTTCGAAAATTTGGAGCTCTTGCGTCGATTTCCTCCTAATCTGCTCAATGCGAGTCCCCAAGCCAGGAAAATATTATCAGGTCATGAATGTTTAGTTTGAGAATGGTCACTAGGTGGAGCAACATGGACTTGACACAGATCCGCCCCAAAAAGGAGATAAGTCTCTCCAATTGTTCTTCGGGTGAGAAGGAGTGAGTGATGTTATCGCCCAAATAGGCAGACACCTATACTCACCCGATGGCTAAAATTAGAAGTTAAAAGAATAAATGGTCGATATTATATGAGGTAATTTAAGTAATTATTCAATCTCTACTATTCATTTTCCAACAGCATCTAAACAAAATTATTTTATTCTTTCTTTTTTTTTCAATTGAATGGAGCGTAGACGCAACGAAATAATTATCACAACGTAATCTTTTGGGAATAGGTTTGAGCTGTGAAAATAAATTTTTGCATAATATAAGGTAATGATGCATAACCCAACCCTTCTCTGGACCCCGAGCATAGCGGGACTTTCATGTACCAGATTATACTCTTTGTTCAGTTGAGGCATTGACACTTGGGCTCCACGAAAGAGACCCATTGAGAGGCATTGCCCTCATTGTTTCCAAGTATCATTCATCTCTTTGGTGATTTAATAGAACGTGATATTATTGTAAAGGAAAATGACCAGCTATGCAAAGTTGAAGTCACAAGGTGATGGAGCTTACCCAAGATCGCAAATCAAAAGCTGGATGCTGTGACTGCATATGAAGCAACATTTGGGAGAAAAGCGAGGAAAGATTTATTAGCTAAAGAGTTAGCAATTTATTGGCACAAGGAAAAGATACGAGATAGTTACCTTCCTCGACTCCTTCAGATTTGGAGTCTGCAAAAAGCAAGGTGAAGAACAAGCATAAGAGACTAGAAAATACACCAAAAAATCATAGCAGAAAAATTTGGAGGATAAATGCAACGTTTCCACGGTTATCGTTGCGATTCAATATGAGCATGTGAAAAGAATACTACAAATAGAAGAAAATATTACTGCAAATTCAGGTCTCATAGACCACCATCAATGATAAGATCATCGACAAAATATCGGTATCGATCACAACTATATTAATGTTGAATAATATGTATTGTTTTAGATATATTAGAAAAAAAATTTTGAGAATCGTAAACTAATAAGGCCTAATCGACATTGCTGTATATGACTATGAAAGTATTTAAAGTCACAAAATAGAGGTTAACTGACCTTTTTCACAGATGAACCACCCAAGGTTTGTATGCCCTGATGAATGATGTATTCACTGTCAACAACTCCTACCTTTTCCGTACGATCCCCCTGTACTTCAGAAAGTAATAATACTTTAGAGGGATAAAAATAATAAAGGAGGGGAAGGGATTAAAATATATGCCATATGATAGGAGAAATCAGTATGGGTAAGAACTAGAAATCTTGAGAATACAACACCACATCCACGAATATCAGATCATTACAGCCAAGTTCATGGAACAAACAAGCACTCAACATCATTGAATCAAAAGAGAGATGTAAGGTGAAATGTAAATATATAAGGTAGTGGCATAGTGCTACAATTTTTCCCCTTTGTAAATAAATCTATATGAGAATCGATTACTCACCATCAAGGGGGTGCTAACTAAATTCAAGAATAAAACAACTGCATGACATACAATCGTTGAAATAAAGGCAGCAGCCTTTACAAGCATAGAGTACCATTATCTTAAACTGGAGAGAACTTGTGAGTCATAAGCAATAGCAGCATTTTAAGAATGGGTAATATATAACGCAAGGTTAATTTAAGCAAACACGAATCTATATGAGATGAAAAGCTTCGTGTGCATATATATCAACAACCAAAATAAGTCCAAATACATGCTCAGCCATTTGAGTGGTTTGCACCTATGCGTGACTACTCTACATTGCAATGAATCCAAATCATCTTCAACATCCTTTCTCATCCTCCTCATACAGGGGTTTAACTTCTGATATTCTCCTTTATGATTAATTCATAAATCTTAGCATTCTCACTCTTTCTCAACTGACAGCCAATCTGAATTGTTTTAAATTTTTAATAGCTAGTCAATAGCCCATCCTAGAGAAGGCAAAAACCAACACTGCAAATCTCTTCACTATCAAATCCAAGCTGTAAAACCAATATCTTTTTCTTTTCCCCTGCAGTAACTTCACTTCTCAACCGAACTGTTGGAGACTATTAAGAGATGACTTGGAATTCAACGGCATGCAGATGGGCATGAGCTTAAATGCTCACTTATAAATGCAAAGGTAACAGCATTTGTGGCCACAATATATCACCTATGGGAGAGAAATGAAGGAATATTTCTCTATCCAAGCAAGCAAAAAGAATTAATCAAGCACACAGACTGAAGTGCTTATTAAATCATGTAGTACAACAAAGAAAGAAGATTAAGACCAGCAACAGACAGCAAGGGTACAATGTGGCTATTATGGTACTTGCACTATGGCTGGCATTTAACTTCAGAACTGTTCAGGGGACAGCCAAAAATTATGTCCAGGATACCCTAGTAATTTTAATTTGAGAATTGTTCAGCAATGAAATACTACTAAAAAAATACAAAAACTTGTAAAATCACAATTCACGTACTTTGCCTTACTGTTACTCATCTTGTGACTTTCTCATCCTAACATCGATTTGCATTTTCCAATGAATTTCATTTTGAAAGGCACATTATTTGCAAAAACATTCACCATGATATGTTGTCTCAATGTTAATGGCAACGTCAATCCTACATGAAAGCAATTTTATACTTTGGGATTTATCATAAAAACAAGGAAAGTCCAAAAGCATCACTACACTTAATTTTATTAGTGCAACAAGAAAATTTTTGCAATTAATGGAATACAGAGCCCCAATCAAAAGCATCACTACACTTTTATTTGCTCAACAAGGCAAATCCCCAATTCCCATATTTACTCAGCAATATCAAGATAGAAAATTTGATAATAGCTGCATTTTTACTACACCAGTAAGATAATGCAGTACCCGTATATACAGTATATAAAGAACCTGAGAGCCAGAGATATGTGACCAGCAAAAAGCATAGAGCTAGAAACTAAGATCAATGGACATCAAATCTCACCTGTGCACAATAACCAAACTTCATATCCAATCCCCAGCCATGAACGAGGTCATTCTGAGACAAACAGGAATCAACTAGATCATAAAGATAGCAAAAGCAGACTAATACAGAGAACACCAATCGCAAAAAAAACTCAGAATGAACAGGTCAAAAAAGCAGTTAAAAGCAACTATTTAAGGAGCTTCAGATATCAATAGCCTGAATAAGAATAGTTTGCTGTCTGTAGATTAAAACTAAGCTAGTAATTTATGCTCAAAGACAGTACACAGTACACTTTCAGTTGCATGTTAATCAAGGGCCCTGCTGTTTTACAATAGCAAGTTAAAATATATAACTTGATATGCAAACCAAATCAAGTTTCCATAAGAATAAGATACAGGAGTTCTTCTTATAGACCACTTGCAGGTTACAATTGATCCGCATAAAAAAGTTCTTTTTTTTTTTGAAAAAAATGCATAAAAAGATTCCTTTCCTTTTAAGAACTCTTAATCTAATAGTGAAGCATCCTAAACAAAGCTATGAGCTATTTGATGAAAGAGAAAGACATTAAATGTAAGTTCTTCTCCAATTAATTGATTGATATAGGAAGTAGTTCATTATATCTCTCACAGACGGAGTAATTACTAAATTTGATTAACTAGACCTTATCCCACTAAGTCAGATTCGCTGCATGAACTATTTGATGTCATTCACTTGGAACTAAACTTGGTTAGCACAATTAAATCCAGAGAGCAACAATGGATAACCCATACCATGAGGTTCCCACATTGGGCCCAAAGGTCAACATTTTGTAACCTTATCCTCTCATTACAACACTATATTTAATATTTGAATTCATGACCTCTTAGTTGCCATGGAGCAATATTTACTATTGTGTCAAGGCTCGCTCTCCGAGAGTGCATAAAATGCTTCACTTATAATTGATGCAAAGCAACACAAAATTCAACTAACAGTGATTTAGATATACCTGTATGAGATGCCAGGTACAACACCAAGCAGCCCTTGAAAACACAGGAGCCATCCCTTCCACCCACCTACCTCCAAAATATGCAGACATACCATAAATGAAAAAACAGTGAGAAGCAATACCTAACAACGAAGCAATACCTAACAACTGCAAATTATTACACCCATCATCACTCAAAAACGATACACCCCGATAAATGTATTGACAAGTGTTAGTAATGCATGGGCATGGAAAACTGATTGGTAGTTTTCCAGCATTCTTCTCCACTTAATATTATATTGCTTAAGCTTTAGTTACACTGAACATCAATGCCTTCACGTTTTAGGATTACAAAACAATTCTACAAAAAACAATATTTCAAATATCACATTATTTTCTGCACGTGGTCTTCTCCTATATCAAAGTATGTCCCATCAAGAAATCACAAATCGACAAGATTAAATAGATCATGATTGCACTCAAACAGATAAAATAAAGTTGTGGAAGAAAGAACATAATAATTCCACATATCTAAACTTACCCAGCGCATGGTGGGCCATGGCTTGCACTGGAACATCTCAAACTGCCTCTGCCATCGTATACCCTTCTGCATAAAGTAGGTACAGAAATTGCAAGAACTAAGCTCATATAAAGGCATAAATATAATATTGTGTCTCAAAACAAGCCCAACGTACCTGTGAAACTTCTTTGTTCTTTTGCGGATCGTAATTCTGTGATGAATTTCAGTAGAGTTGGGGTCTATGGCAGGCTGAGATATTTCAAGTCCCTCTGATTTGACAATATCCAGGTACCTGACCATGGCAGGGCTAAAAGGTTGAAGATTAAAGAAGTATTAGCCTGCTCTACAATAAATACAGTACACACACACACACACACACACACACACATATATATTTTACTTTATTAAAAAACATTTGATAAAATTAACGCGCTAATCTTCTTTTATATACATTCGTAATAATAGTAGCCAATCTGGGAATTTTGTCAAAAGCATAGGCAGGTAATCACTTTCTTCCTCCCCTCTCAAAGGGAACCGATTATTGTGAACAATCAGTCTGCATAAACCTCACAGTGAGGCAATCAAAGAAAACATGAAAATCATTCTCTTTACATACTTTCTTCTCACTCTTTTCCAAACCAGTTCACGTTAATTGTAGGGATGAATCAGATGATTCAGATGCATAATGCAAAAGATTGCAGAACATAGAACATCTCCATGCAATTATCCTCTCCAAAAGATAAATAACTATTTTGGATCAAAGGTTGTAAATTTGTTATCTTTTGACTAATGCATCTGCAGAAGAAGCCAACACGAGAGCATGGACCAATGAAAAGCATTACAAACTATATAACATACCTTCCAGGATGGAAGTTTTCCACCCCTAAATCTTCATCCCAAAGAAATACAAAATCGTAGATGGACACAACATCAGGATGGAGAAAGCGTTTAGCAAACCACCTGAATCAAACATAGATACGGTTAACCTAACTAAACCAAGCGCAAAAGGAGGGAAAAGAAAAAGGAAAATCATGAGCAGAGTTGCTTCCAGCAAAGCACATCGAGGACACATTACCAGCATCCACCAAGCAGACTTCTCACCAAGAAATTGGATAGATCAATGAAAAAACTTCAGCCAATAATTACTTTCTCTGTAGGTTTGCTGATGCAGAAATAGAACAGAAAGACACATAACTGCTATATGAATGGTCATTTTACCTCTTTTTGCATCAGTGAACACTAAGGCTCATAATTTGAGAAACATTAGTTTCTCTGAGCATTGTCTCTTTCCCAACCTAGTCACATACCTAAGGAGAGGGCCTTTAATCAAACTTTAGCATTGTAGGCATAAGACTACAAGATGAGGATAAGCCTGAACACAATAGTGAGGTTAGTACATTATGACCTCATAAGTCATGGGTTCAAATAATGGAAGCAGAAACTCTATAATGGACATGTGAGGTTGGACACATCTAACTCTCGCTAAACCACATAATGCATGAGCCTTGTATACTTGGTTGTGGCTTTGGCACAAGCCTATAAGATCAAGTCATACTCCAAGAGACATCATGTTACAACTGATTGAAACACTTCCCATCAATAGTAAAATAGAAACTTCCATCAACACCCCAAAGAGAATTTTAGACCATCATCATATGAGGCACAAGAAACTAACATAGTAGGCATACCATTTTGTTTGGTTTTGAGCCATTATATGTATGGCTTTGTTACTCCATTCCAAATCTGACCATCCTTCCATGTTGCCATCATAGTGAAAAAGCACAATTGTAAAATTTTCTGTAAGAAACTGGAAGAAAAGAAGTGAGAAAACAGTCCACTTCATCATCTTGATTATGTAAAATTATGGAGAGGAAGCCAATATGCCAAAAATCATACTTTATGAACAATCGTATTAACATTATGCTTCTGCTTGATCCCAACTGCCATGGCAAGTAAGTTATGATGGCTAGAAATGTTTACCTGAAAATCAATGGTATGGATAAAAACAAATGGGCAACTCAACTCTAGAAAGTAACCAAATTAGGAAATACAACTGATATAACAATGACAGCTTTCAATTAAATGTATGCTTATATGCAACCAATCATTAGATGTCTACAGAAGACATTTGGACCTGATTCTGACCTTTGACCTTGTATTCAACCACACAGATCTTAACTCCAAATCTGACCTTGAGTGAATGATGCCATGAGGTAAACTATTCAACATCCCTGGAGTTGATTCCTACATCAACAATAAAGTCATCTCAGTATAGAATTGGAAAAAACACTACTAGTTGATAATCAAACCACAAAAATTATAATAACTGAAGCTAGAAAGTTCCATAGGCTTGTTCCAACTAAGACAATAAGGTTATTTCAAGCCTTGTTAATTCAAGTCAGTGTTACCTTTATACTATCGAAAGGTTGCAACTGTGCTTCTATCTGAAAATGAAATCAAAAGGAAATATTAGAAGCAAAAAAAATTTCAGTCCACGAATTGAGTTCCAGGCTCCCAGATCAATATCATTGACTGTATACATACATACATACATACATACATATAGAGAGAGAGAGAGCAAATTCAACATCAGATAACCATAGAAAATGGTCTAGAGCACAAGCTAGCCAGCCGAAAGGATTAATTATGAGCAGGGGGGTCAAAGAAGCATCGCCACTAGGTCAGGAGTCAACTCTCCCTCATCTGTTTTGTTCATTTTTCTTTTCATTTTTGGAACTAATTCTAATGGTCAGAAACTAGTACAAGTCATTGACATATGGAACAATGGAGAACACAGACATAAATATCTATGAGGCATGTTCTTCAAGGAATAGCTCACAACAAGAATTTTTACATAATATTAAATGCCAACATGCCATCATACCTCTGTATGTCGATACTGATACTTTGTTGTCCTGTACACAATAAACAACATCACTGTACACACAACTGCCATAAACGGCAGTTGTCTCACCCGAAATCCATGTGTTCCTTGTGCTCCCTGATACAAGAAAGTAAGAAATGAAGATTGTCATTTCCCATGGTTATGTTCGCCTATGTCAAACTCAAAACTAGAAGTAGAACAAGAACTGTACTGTATCAGTAAGAGCACTTCTTTTCCTTGGCAGCCATCTCCATGATTTGAATGTCTTCATAGACATTCAAGGGAATCTATTTACTTTCATAACAAACTTCAGTCGCTAAGGAAGGATCAAAATGATATTAGAACTGGTTTAGGACAATTCTGGAAAGGTGAAGAGACAGACTTCTAAAGCTAACTTGGGAAATATAACAAGTGCATTGCAATCTTAAAGGAGTGTTCTGCATAAATACAGTAACCATTAATAAACTAGAAATCACCAAAAGCAAACCAGGAAGAAAGTATGTAACTCAGCTTCTACAAAAATAGAAAAAGAAAATGAAGAACACAATGGATACATGAAAACATCATTTAGAAATAGATCTCCTACTTCCTAAACATTAATGCTTACATAGCAGTAAAGGTAAAACCACATATTCATTAAGTAGCCACGAACTAAATTTAGTTAAACCATCATGACCACTTTGAGATATCACTTTTTTCCGGAAAAGAAGAGGTGAGGCTTCCAATTTTAAAATGGCTGATTCTTTTCCTTTCTTTTCCCTTTTTTTACTAGTAATCATTTTATTGGCAATTTCTTCCATAAAATGACACATAGGTCAACCCAACAATAATATCTAAGCCTCTCTCTTATATCAAAGCATATAACACTGTAAACAACACAAAACAAGACTTTAAGACCTTGACAGGTGAACGACCACAACAAATCAGCGGGTGAAATTGTTGCGGGTGAAATTGTAGCAGTTCACGTTTGACCAAACACCATGTGGAGTGTTGCCAAGTCCATTCGAGCATCAGAATAGGAAAGAGAAAGCATGTGAAAACATGCCAAAATTATTAGGAAAATACCTTCTTCAGAATTTCCTATTATTAACCAATAAGCAATAACTACCTATTAAAAGTAGACTTCTACACAAACATATCATCACAAACAGAAAAGCAAAGTAGCTAGAATAACAACAAGGGAGATTTTGGATAACCTCGAAATCAGTATGATGAATTTGTGAAATCAATCCAACTACTTTTTTGCCACCATTTCTCCTCACTTTCCATACAATAACAAAAAAAGCACTTTATTGCAGCCTTACATTTTCAATTAGTAGAAGCCAGAAAGAGCTTTTTTATTGTTTATATTAGTTCTCCACAACAGTTTGAATTTATTACAGAAGTAGAAATATTTTGATTCTATTGGAAAACTGACTAAATTGTATGACTATACAAAATAATTTCAATCTTGTATAATATTCAGGAAGAAAAAATTAAGAAAAACGAAAAAAAAGAAAAAGGAACAACGCAAATCTTCGTATCGTCTGCTAGGTAAAATTTCTCATTCCAACCATAAGAACAAAGCGCAGAAATCCGAAGCAAGCCAGAAATTCCTCGTTATTATTTATAAAAATAACAAAGGATCTCAACTAATTAATCGACTAAAAAGCCAATTATAAGCCGATTATAACAACAACATTAATTAGAACAACGGTAAAAAGTACAGCGCAGAAAAGAACACTGCGATTCTAAAACAACGAATTACCAAAAAATCTAAACAACGGTAAAGTTTAAAAATAAAAAGAACAAGAACGGAGACAAACCTCAAGATTCGAAAAGTAAAGTGAAGCTGAAGGTAGCTGAGGACGATTGGTTACTGCAAGGGTTGAGGTGGAAAAGCAAACAGAGAAGACGCGAGAGAAAGGTGAATCAAGCTAAAAAAGCAGCGTGTTTGAGAGAGAGAGGGAGAGAGAGACGAAAACACGCGTAAGTGCCGAAGGCGCCTCGTAATTGCGACTTGCATGTCTCGTACCGCCGTTGAGAGTCTTCTCATTACACCCGCGCGGGGCTTCATTTATAGCGTAAAATGCTACACGCCTATGTCGTATGCGCCCACCGTATTAAAAGGAGGGCTTTTAATATGGCTTTTTTATATTTATTTAACCTA
>JAODPA010068985.1:0-10016 GCA_025585075.1 Nepenthes mirabilis | reverse complement strand
GCTGGGAACAATTGTCTTTTTAAGGATATTTTTAAATAATCTTAATAGGTACAGTTATAATTGGGCCTATATGAAGAATGGTCGTTAATGTTATGATGCAAAATGGGCTGGACAGATCAAAGTTCACAAACGCGAGCCCAACAAAATCCCAGTGAACTGGGTCATGCACACGATCCCACGTCTAAAGATTATAACTGCTTTAGTTTAACTTCGGAGACCATAATTGCTTCAATTTAGCTCTAGAGGTTTTAACTGCTTCAGTTGATTTTATGCAACGTGATGTCACAGGTTATGAGAAAACGGACGGATTAAAAACTGAATAGTCTAAGTATCATATAAAAGAAAAGGAACCAGGCCACTAAAGGGTAAGTTCCACTACTTGGACATAAACTAGACTAAAATGTTTGGACCAAAAAAGGATTGACAATTGTCTTCTCATTTAAAATTTTTTCTATCTATTTTTAGGCGAGAACTGATTTGAGCGTCGGGGTGCCTTTTGAGGAATAAGTTTCGATTGTACTTATGGTGCGCAAATCTTGGATTGTTAAAGACAAAGTGAAGACCCTACTTGTAAAGAGGGTATACCCATTACGAATCCAGATCTCTGGTACGCATTATTGGTACCGTCTATGGAAAGCCTGAACGAAAAGCCAGCTTTACTACCACACTCATCCAAGCATGGTTACCACCAGAGCTCAAACACATGCACTCAGAGATATGACTTCCCCCGACAATAACCCTCTAGTAGGTAGTCGTGGGAAAGATCGACAGTTGGTCTTAATGCAAGCCATGAACAATCGAATGGAGAACATGACAGTGACATTCGATACCCTTTGCATGCAGTTAGGACAGCAAAGGCAAGTAGTCTCAACTTTGACCGAAGGCACTCTTGCCTCAAAAAGAAGTCAGAGGAGGAGGCACCAAGCGAGAAATGTGGAACAACCTGTTGAGTAAGGAAAAGTGCCTTTAAACAACAGAGAAGGAGGCCACTCACGACTAAAAGGACGGTTAGGCCCGAGATCTAAGGAGAAAAGCCCTGAGCAGTGAAATCCTCGTTATTTCAGAAATGATCGAAGGCCTCCGGATCACGATAGGGCCTCTTGCAACATGTAACCTGCAGAAGGGAGTAGTCGCCCTAACCGGTCAATACATCTAGAGTTGAGGGACTACCTCAATGAGAAGAGATCTGCAACAATTGCTGCCCTTCATGTGAAGAAAAAATTGGAGAAGGTCTACTAACGCATTTGGTGATAATGTAGAAAAGCACTATGTAGATTTGAGAAGATCTCCTTTTATGATGAAGATTAGAACTTGCCAATTCCCGCACAAATTTAAAATGTCAATGTTGGACATCTACGATGGAAGTGGTGATCCTATGGATAACTTGGACCACTTTCGCACACTCTTAAGTTTCCAAGATCTGGACGAGATGTGCATGTGTCGGTGTTTTCCTCTAACACTAAAGGGAGATGCTCGAATTTAGTTTTAACGTTTGCTACCAAATTTGATCCGGTCATTTGAGGAATTGGCCAATTATTTTCTGTCATAATTTGCCTCCAGTGGGAAGATTTGAAAAGCAACATTGGCACTTAGCTCGTATCAAGTAAGGGCCAAGGAAAAATTTGAAAAGGTTTTTTTGGAAGATTCACTGCGGAAGTCAGGCGAATTTTCCGGCTTACTAATGAGGTTAAATTGAATATGTTTATGAATACTTTGGAATCTAGCGAGTTTTCCAAGCATTTGGCTCACAAGAATCTCAGGACCTTTTTTGAGGTGGAGGCCATCACTCGATCCTATATAGCAGTAAAGAAAGCAAATGAGACAAAGAAACCAATACGAGACGATCGCTTGCAGCAGGGATAGGATGGAAGGAAAAGGAGCGGAGACCGTGTTGACTCGCAAAATTCAAAGAAGCAGTCTAGATTTGACCCGGGGGCTTGAAGGGAATACAAACCTCTAAACCTGACCCTAATGAATGACTCCAAAGCAAACATTCTTATGGAGATACGAGGAGAGAAGTTTTTGAAATGGCCTAAGTCAGTCAAGAACTCGAAGGGAGGTAATCAATCGAAGTATTGTAATTACCATCGATCTTCGAAACACAACACAGAGGAATGTAGGACTTTACAGAGAGAAATTGAGAAACTCATCAAAAAGGGATACCTCAAGAAGTTTGTGAAGAATTCGGGACAAACCACCAAAGAAGGAGGAGAAGAGCAGGATCAGCAGCAACGCCCGAGAAACAGAGTTATAGTAGGAGTGGTTGACAGCAACGCCCGAGAAACAGAGTTATAGTAGGAGTGGTTGATATGATATCAACCATACCACAGAAGAAGCACTCTCTGGATCGGGTAGAAGTTGCTGTAGGAAACAAAAGGCAAAGGGTAGGGGTTAGGAATGATGTAATCTATTTTGATGAAAACGATATGTCTCATGTACAAGTTTTCCATTCTAACCCCCTTATAGTAACCGCACTCGTTTCAGATGGTGAAGTTGATTACCAACTAAAATGGGTCTCTATTGATAATAGAAGTAGTAGTATTTACTTTACATGGATGCTTTCTTTAAGTTGGGTTTTAAAGAAAAGTCAACTAAAACCTGCGAATGGACCCCTTTATGGATTAAACAACGAACCAGTGTCCGTCCAAGGAACAATACAACTGAAAGTTACATTGGAGACGTATCCCAAAACAGCAACCCATGTACTCACCTTCTTGGTTGTAGATTTGCCTTTAGTTTACAACACCATCTTAGGCCAACCATGTCTAACAGCCTTTTGGACAGTAATGTTAATCTTACACTTGAAGATGAAGTTTCCAACGCCTTCAGGTGTTGGTGAAGTCTTGGGTGACTAAGTTATTGGCCGTTCATGCTACTTGACACAAATTACTCAAGCAGTACCAAAACGGCTAGTTGAAAATTTAGACTACTAAAATGAATTGACGTTACAATAGGCTCAGTCCGGTGAAATGGCTGAGCATGTTCTTCTCGACCTAAATGATTCGAAGAAGTATGTACAAGTTAGGAGTTCTCTCTCCAAACAGCTGTGAGATCAACTTATCTCTTTTCTCAAACAGAATGCGGATGTGTTCGCATGGTCTCCCGTTGATATGCCTAGGAATTTCGGCAGATTTAATGGTTCACAAGCTTAGACTTGATCCCAATCACAAACCGGTTAGGCAAAAACGGAGAAACCACCCCATAGAAAAACTTATTACAATCCCTGAGGAAGTGAAAAAGTTGATCGACACCAGATTCATAAGAGAAGTCCAGTATCCTGACTGGCTCTCCAATGTAGTGCTTGTGAAGAAAAGTAATGAAAAATGGAGAATGTGCGTGGACTTCACAAATTTGAATAAGGCTTGTCCTAATGATAGTTACCTGCTGCCTAGGATAGATACATTGTTGGATTTCATAGTTAGGTATGACCTGCTAAGTTTTATGGATGTTTATTTGGGATACAATCAAATCAGGATGAGTCAGGAAGATGATGAGCATATTTTCTTCATGGCTAACCAAGACACATATTGTTATAAGGTTATACCTTTTGGTCTCAAGAATATAGGAACCACTTATCAGTGGCTTGTAAATAAAATATTTGAGGCTCAAATCGGTCAAAATATGGAGGCTTACGTGGATGATATGCTCGTAAAGAGTAAGGTAATGTGTGACCATATCAAATATTTGAATGAAGCCTTTGGGGTACTCAAAAAATATCAGATGAAGTTGAACCAAACTAAGTGTATTTTCGGAATAACCTTTGAAAAATTCTTGGGCTTTATAGTCTCACAGCGTGGGATTAAAACCAATCTTGAGAAAATAAAGGCCATAATTGATATGGCACCACTAGCAACAATGAAGGATGTTCAGAGACTAATTGAGAGGCTTGTAATTTTATCCCAATTCTTACCCAAATCGATTGAAAAATGCCTCCCCTTTTTTAACGCTTTAAGTGGAAAGAAAGCAAATGGTTTCATTTGGACAACTGACTGCTAGATTACTTTCCAAGAGTTGAAGGACTATTTGTCTAGTCCTCATCTGTTGACTTTACCAAAGTAGGGTGAAGATTTATGTCTATACTTAGCAGTTTTGGAGACGACGTTAAGCTTATTGTTGATTCGAGAACAATCAAATGTGCAACGGTCAGTGTACTATGTCAGTAAAATGTTGGCAGATGCTAAAACTCATTACTCACACACGAAGAAAATAGCCTTAGCACTTGTTCATTCAGCTCAAAAATTACAGCCTTATTTTCAAACTCATAGGATAATAGTCTTCACTAACCAACCTTTGAAAACTGTGCTGCAAAGGCCTGATATGTCTGAAAGATTAATAAAATGGGCTATAGAGTTGGATGAGTTTCACGTTGAGTTTAGACCAAGGTTAGCAATTAAGAGTTAGGCTTTGACAGACTTCATTGTTGAAACTACGACCCCAATTTTGGACACCTCCGTTGGTAATGAAGATATCAACCTGACAGATAACTTGCCTAGTTGGACTTTACAAGTTGATGGGTCATCAACACAGTCCGACAGTGGGGCAGGATTGGTTGTGAGGATTCCTGATGGGAGAAAAATCTGCTACTCATTGAGGCTTGGATTCCCGGCGACTAACAACATCATAGAGTATAAGGCATTGTTAGCCGGATTTAGGCTTGCCAGAGAGTGTTCAGTGAAGTACGTGATTGTGTACAGCGACTTTGAGCTGATCGTGAACTAAGTTCAGAAAAGTTTTGACGTAGCTAGTCCTTTGCTTAAAAACTACTTGGCAAAAGTGAAAAGTATGGTGCAAAATTTTGACAAATTAGAGATAGTTCACATTTTCTGAGTAGACAATGAAAAAGCAGACCAGCTAGCAAAGGCTGCAGCCACAAAAAACCTTGAGCAATATTCAAGATTTTCACATAAAGTTTTGCAGACTCCAAGTATTGAGGAATATGAATAAGAAATTCTGCAGGTCATCGACCAGGAAAATTGGATGTCGTTATACTGGATATACTTGACTGATGAAATTTTGCCAAAGAACCCATATAATACCAAATGTGTGAAAAAGACAGTGAGTTGGTATGCTATTATGGATGAAAAAATGTACCACCGAGTATACTCAAACCCATACCTCAAATGCCTCACTCCGGAAGAGGCAGATTATGTCTTGAGTGCGATCCATCTTGGCATATGTGGATCTCACATTTGAGGTAAAAATTTAGCCTTTAAAATTGTGAGGTAGGGTTATTACTAGTCTATAATGAAAAAGGATGTAATGAATTTTGTCAAAAGGTGTGAAAACTGTCAACTGCACGAGAATATGCTTCATTAACTACCGACTGAGTTGAAAACCTTACAGGCGCTGTGACCCTTTGCACAGTGGGGGCTTGATATCCTTGGCCCGTTTTCAGTTTCATTCGGTCAAAGAAAGTTTGTTATTGTGGGGATTTATTATTTCACAAAGTGGGTGGAGGCTAGTCCATTGCCAAAATTACCAAGCATAATGTTATGGAGTTTGTGCGACAGAGTATTATTTACCGGTTTAGGATTCCAGAGGTTATAATAATTGACAATGAGACCTAGTTTACAGGAAAGCACTTCACCAAATACTGAACAAGTTTAGATGTTAAGCTGATAGATATATCAGTGGCTTACCCACAGGCTAATGGACATGTGAAAATGACTAACAGAACTTTGTTGCATGGGTTGAAGTAAAAAATGGAAGACGTTGGGAGCTCCTGGGCAGATGAATTACCTTCGATATTGTGGTCTTATAGAACTACATCCAAGGAGCCAACTCGAGAAACTTCATTTAGTCTATACTTTAGGACAGAAGCAATGATTCCTGTAGAGATTGGGTTATCCAGTCTCAGAGTTAAGAACTTTGATCCTCTTAGTAATGTTTAGAGACTCAAAAAATATCTTAACCTGCTCTATAAAATCCAGGAAGCAGCCAAGGTGAGAACGGCTTCTTATTAGCAAAAAGTTGCACGGTATTATAATAAAAGAGTGAAGGTTTGAAAGTTTGATGTTGGAGATTTGGTCCTATACAGCATGGAGGCCACAGGGAAGATTATTAACAGCGATAAACTGTCCTCGAACTGGGAAGGCCTATTCATTGTGTCAGCCATCCTCCGAGATGATACATATAAATTGCGCAATCAAGACGATAAATTAGTACCGAGAATATGGAATGCCGTTCATCTAAAGAAATTTCATTAATAGTTACATTCGAAGAACCAGGTAGATAGTGTAAGCTTCCTCTTGTGCTTGTATTACTTTCAATATTGATGAAATAGTTTGCTTTCTTACAAGATTGTTTGCCTTTTTTATTTGTTTGTTTTATTTTTATTATTATTTCATTTAAATGTGTGCGCTCATATAGTAATGCATCAAACTAAACAGGCCTAGATTGCCCCTAAGTCTAGTGAGATTTCTATCTCACCTGTTCCGTGACCCAAGGCGGTCAAAAAAACCTCGATCCAGTTATCGAGCAGTCCACTAGCGATCGAAAGTTTCAAATTATGGATCCGTTCTAGTTGACCAAGTATGGTCAAACAATTAAACCTTAGGGAGCTGTTTAGCATGTGTGTTTCGACTCCCTTCCTCAGGGATGAGTACCTTCAATCAAACATGGCTTATGAACTAGGATCAGAATAGTTAACGATCCTAAGTTTCACCAAAGCCCAGCATCAATAAAGCATAAAGTCAAAGCACTTGGCCGGCAAATGACTATTTACAAAACAAAATAGACAACAAAAAAAGAGCTGGTATATTAATACATCGTTGAATCTTTTACAATGTCAAAATTATATAATCAGATAAATGACTAGCCTTGGGAGCTCCTAGGGTGGAGAGAGCTTGGCTCTCCAGAGTCAGAAGAGCCTCGCAAGTCAGATGAGCGATGGACATCTCTATTCCTTTCATTAAAAAAGTTGACCGAAAATTGTGGGTCAACCAGCAGTGCAATCTGTTTGCATAGGTGGACGCCGTCCAAAAATCGAGCATTCAGCACGTGCCCTAACTCCTTCGACCTGAGACAGGTCCTCGGCTCAGAACATAGGTGTGCATTTTCACTCTGGTGCTTTTCGTTTCGTTGGTTGGCCTGCTCAAGAGCGTCCTTGGCACTATGCAACTCAGCTTGAAGATTTGAGATTTGGTCTTGGAGTTGTTGCAGAGTGTTGGGATCAACCTGGGTTAGTCGTAAACGGTTGATTTCATCCTGTAATTGATAAATCCACAGCTTCCTTTGATGAAGGCCAATCTTCATGGGTCAATCATTTTTTCATCTTAAGGGCGCATAAAGTAGGTAAATCCAAGGAATCAACATTTTCTTAACTTAATAAAAAAGATTAACTAAACACTTATAGTGAGAAATGATGCTCTGAAAGCTGCCTCAGTCAAAGAAATTCTTAGCCTAGTTGCCATAGTGGATTTAGGCCATCTCCCAATGGGGCTAGGGCGAGGCGTTGAAGCCGTTGAGCCTAGAGTGAACAACCATGTAGGAGGTTGTTCTCCAGCCTCTGGTTGAGATGAGGGAGCAACTGGATTAAACGCCGGAGACTCTTGATGAGAAGTCTCCTCTCCACCAGTCGCTCCAGCAACTTCCTCTATAGTGGCATGACAAGTAGATGGCCCAGCTTGTGTGTGCAAAGAGGTAGGCAATAAAACTTCTATAGTCCGGACATGTTCAGCCTCAATTTGAGGGCCACACTTGCTGGACTGCCCAACATCAACCAATTGGCTCATGATCTCATGAATGCTCAGGGGCTCCACAGAAGTTATTGGAGGATCCTCACTAGTAACGATTTCAGGTCTTGAACCCGTTTCCAACTTTGGTTCTAAACCCGTTTGAACAGGAGGGTTTGAAGTTGGGCTCCCAAAATGTGAAACTTCTGGCCCAGAGTCAGGAGGGTTTGCCTCAATGGATTGAGAGGTGGAAACTCGCCGTTGTGATAAAGCAGCTTTGGCTTTAGTAACACCCTTTTTTTTACGTGTTTTAAGTGGTGACGCAGCAACAACCACTGTTTTTTTTCTATATTGGTCACCCAGTAAAGACCAGTTGCTCCGGTGAGAGAAGGTGATCCTTATTCTTATCGATGAAAGAGTTTTCCTTCTCTTGGAGAACTTCAATGTATGGTTTAGTAGACTCCTCATCTTGAGAAGTAACCTTACCGGTGAGTGAATCAGTGACTCCTCCCCAGCCACTGGGAATGTACACAGCTAACTTCAAAAAGAAGAATCTATCTTTCCAATCCTTTATGGAGTCGTGGATTAATCCGAAAAGATTTATCTCACTTGGAGACAACGAGATCCAATCACTGTTTTGAACGAATCGAAAAATAACTTTGACAATAGTGGAGTTAAATTTCAACCCATGAAGACAAAATAATATGCTGAGATTGCAAAGACACTTAATAGCGTTCGCATGGAATCTGGCAATAAGAACGCCAAAATCCTTTAACATTTGAAGTAGCTCGTGCGCAATGGGAACACAAAGGCCACCCCTAAGGTGGATGTCGTAAATAGTGATGAAGTCGTTGGGTGAAGTGCAAGCTCTGTCATCTTCATTAGGCACAATGTATGGAATATCGTTGGCAATTCCAAATTGGGAATACAGTCTTTCGACGTCATCTCCGATGAGCATCGATCGAGTATCAGTAATGTGAATGGCCATGGGAGCGAAATTTGTGGAGAAGTGGAATGGCTAGAGAATAAAGAGGTTCGAGAGAGGGTTAGGGTTTGAAGGTTGAAGACAAAGGTAGAAATGACCCAAAATAGTGCCAGATTTATAGTAGATTTTGGGAGTTTGAAAGGTCGCCACTTTTGAATTGAAGGGACGCATGATTTTGAGGAACAACATGATTGCAAATCCTTGTGTCACTTGAAAAGTCGTCCTCATTAAGGATGCGGACAGCATCCAAGAAAAATCTCAAAAAGCAAACCGGTTGCTTGTTGCTGATAGAACCACTCCGAAGACCATGTCTCTCTGAAGATTTTGTTCTCTACAAATACTTTATCTCTCTGGAGACTCTATCCACTCCGAATACCATGTCTTTCCGGAGACCTCGTTCACTCCGGATATCGTGTCTCTCCGGAGACTTTGTTTGCTCCGGAGACGTTATTTCTCCGGAGACCTTATTTACTCTAGAGATTGTGTCTCTTCGGAGACCTTATTCACTCCGAAAATCGTGTCTCTCCAAAAATCTTGTTCACTCCAGAAATTGTGTCTTTCTAGAGACCTTATTTGTCTGGAGACATTGTCTTTTCGGAGACCTCGTTCACTCCGGAGATCTTGTTCATTTCGAAGATTGTATCTCTCCGCAAACCTCGTTTACTCCAGAGATCGTGTCTCTCCGAAGACCTCGTTCACTCCGGAGATCATGTCTCTCCAGAGATATCGTCCACTCCAAAGACCTTATTTTTCTAGAAACCTTGTTAACTCCGAAAGATTTGTCACTTCGAATTTTTTCCTCTCACTCCAAACTTAATCCATTCGTGGAGTTTGATCACTCCCGCTTAGTTCCATCCCTGATTGACTTCATGAAAATCATACACAAGGTGATTCTGCCAAGGAAGTAACAGAGAGCAAATGGAACAGGAGTACACCATCAGTGAACATACCAGAGGTTTAAAATTAACAACCTCAGGTATGGGAAGTTAGTGATGGGTACAACTACAATTGGGCCTACATGAAGAATGGCCACTAAGGCCATGATGCACAATGGGTTGGACAGATCAAAGCCTACAAACGCAGGCCCAACAAAATCCCATTCAGCGAACTGCTGGGTCATGAGCATGATCCCACGCCCGGAGACCACAACTGCTTTCGGTTTAACTCCGGAGACCATAACTGCTTCAATTTAGCTCCGGAGACCTTAACGGCTTTAATTGATTCTATCCAATGTGACGTCACAGGTTATAAGAAAACAGACGGATTAAGAACTGAATGGTCTGAGCATCATATAAAAGAAAAAGAACCAAACCACTAAGGCCATGTTTGGCTACTGGAATAATGTGAGAATAAGGTGA
>JAODPA010068984.1:0-10016 GCA_025585075.1 Nepenthes mirabilis | reverse complement strand
GAAATTAAAAATAATCCTAAAACCTTTTTATAATTTATGAGTTGCAATGAATTAAATTTATAATACAATGCCATGGGGAAGAAAATGAATTCCATGATATATGATGTGTTCTGGATCCAAATTTGAACAGATTTGGATCGAATAGTCCGTCGGATTTCGGTTTCCGTTCGTTCAGCTTTGGGTCCTACACACCACAATTTTAAAAACGAGGTCAGGTGACGACGGGATTTAATTCTACCGAAAATATTCCGACGCTCAAGTCAGTAACTAACCTTCTAAAATGAGAAGGTGGATGCAATGGATTAATCTCCTTCCCTCTATGTTTTGTAATTGCTAGGGTTTCCAACAAACAGCACACAGATTCTGACACCTTTCTCCCGAGATACATACTGACTCTAGAGGTGATCATAGCAGTGGAGCTTGCCTTCTTGAAGATGCGAAAAATTAGGACAGATGACTGCTATGGTTCTGAGATGGACATGTGGACCAATTAGTGCTTGGGCCGCATGCGTCCTAGGCCCCAACCGGTCTACTGGCTATCTCTCTGGTCAATGAAAACGCTGACCATTCTAGGCTTTAATGGGTTGTCCTGCTCTTATGCCTCCGCCGGTCCCCTTGCTCTTCAACCGGTCAATGACAGCGTTACAAATTTGGGCCATTTCCTTCATGGGCAACTTGCTCGAGATAGCTCGAAACTAACAATGGCACTTGGTCTGTTGATCGCGTCGCTTGTAGTTGTTGATCATAATACCAAGATTCAGAAAACTGAATTAGAGGAAACGTTGACCAGATTCGTTGACTATTCTGGTAAGAATTCGAAGAACTCGGCTGAAACAGAAACGTTGACCGGATTTATTGACCATTCTAACCAGAATCGAGAGAATTGAGCGAAAAAAGTAGCGTTGATCGGATTTGTTGACCGTTCTGACAAAAATCCGAAGAGCTTGAAAGGAAAGCAGTATTGACTGGATTCGTTGATCGTTCTAGCCAAAATCAGAGAACTTGTGGGAATTGAAACGATTCACCATCATGACGTCGGACTGTCAAACGAAAAGTTTGCCACGTGTTAACATGCAGCAAATTTGCGATCCCGAGAATTAATTCTACAGGAGATCTGAATCAACTGTACCCTTTTCGGAAGCGACAAGTGTCCGCCATAATAGACGTGCTTTTTCAAGGCATTTCCTTATCAACGACTGCGTGCCTTTATAAAAATCAATCTGTCCATTCAACTTTCCTACGCTGAAAATTTTCTAAATCTCTGCTATTCTTCTTACCTTCATTTCCATGGCTCCTTCTATTATTGAGAATGCTTCTATGATTACCCCTGGTAAGGTGAGAGAGTTGTACGTGGAGTTCAATATTTCACGTGAGATTGTCCCCGTGATGCCGAGTGAGCATGACAGGACCTACTTCCCTTCTAGGGGTTGCATCACTTTGTACGAGGCTCATCTTAGGAGTGGGCTTCTCATCCCTGTCCTAAAGGAGCTGCTGGACATTTTTATAGCGCTCAGAGTTCCTATCGCATGGCTCCACGCCAATGCCGTGCGTTACCTCTGCTCGCTATGCATCTTCCTACGCCACCATTCACGGATGCTAATGAAGGAGGCAGTTTGGGTGATATTTCAATTTACCCAAAGTGACAACTGGATCTTTCTGTCCCCTAGAGACCTTCTCATCAGTGAGGCCATTTACAATTACTCAAGGATTGGGATGACCGATACTTCTTCGTGCGCGTTAGTGACTTATGGCCCTTATCCCAAGATTGGAGCAAGGTTTCCAATGGTTTCAACGGGACACCCAAGAAGGCTGAGGTGGCTACTGTGAATCCACTGTTGGAGTTAGTGAGGCAATACCCTGACGAGTTTGGAAGGGATCATTTGGTTTCTAGGGGGAAGCTAAGAAAGCTCGCTGGGGACCTCCTTCTCTAGTCTAGAAGATCAGACCACCGTTACTGGATGCCTCACACCGTAAGAGGAAGGTTGACGCCATTTCCGTTGATGCGGCCGGTGCACCTTCCATCAGTGATGCTCCAAGCAGTCCAAGGCTGAAAAGGGCTGCGACGATAGTGCCTTATTTCTCATCCTCCACAGAGCTGGATTATGTAATGGCCAAGTGACTTATTGGAGCCGGAGAGCACTTCGGAGTAGAGGCAGCTATGGAGGAGTACAAGGCCATGCTGCACGCCGCCGCAAGTGATGCAGTTATTGCGCTACCGCATCCCTTGGGCTTGGCGGCACAAGCTGTGCCGACGGAACAGCCGCTTATAGCCACCAGGATGGAGCCGACTGATGAGCCACAAGCTAAGCTGGAGGAGCCAGCCTTAGAACCGCCTCATGCACCTGATTTGCCAACCACCAGAGAGCTTTTTGAAATGGATGACCTCATTGCTGAATTGGCAGAGGAGATTGTTGTTGAGGCTTTAGCGGAGTGTGCTGAGGAGGTTGTCGCTCCCAGTCCTCTGTCATCAGCTGAAAGTCACGGAGCAGGCTAGTAAGGAGGCAGCGAAAAGTCTAGCCGATAACTTTTCGAAGCTTCCCTTCTTTTCTTCCTTTGCCGTTGTGGTTTAACTCTTTTAAATTCTAGTAGGAGACAAAGGTTATGTGCTCAGTGGGTAAGGGACTGCAGCAATGGGACCTCATGATCTAGGATCGCAAGGAAGAGATTGCCTGGTTCGAGGAGGTGGTGGACCTACTGAGGACCCAGCATCAGGAGAAGAAGACCGCCCTCCAGTCGGAGTTGTCTGAGCTGAGAGCAAAAACTACGAGACTAGAAGAGGAGGCTGCTAGGACTGCGAGGCATACTAACGAGCTTCTGAGAAAGATAGCTTCGTAAGAGACTGAGCTATCCACTTGCATATGCCCTCTTGAGGTCTCTCAGGCACTATGGGCATGGATATAGGAAGGCATCAACATCAGTCACCGCATTCTCCAACCGGTGGATCCCATTTTTTTCGTCGGTGTCCTTGACCCAGTGAACCGTACTGTCCAGTGACGTGAGAGCCTCGTGGATCAGTCTCAGAGTGTGTGGGGGCCTCTCCCGCCTCCTCCAGGGAGCTCTACTTTTTAGATTTTGTCCCTTAGTTTTTGCTTTTTGATGTAACTGTAAGTATAACTTTGTTATTAATAAAACTGTTATTTTACCAACATATTGCGTTCCATGACCTTGCTTTCATTAGCTATTCCTTTAGCTATTTGTCCTTGGTATTAGCCGGCCTACTTGTGCACCTCGTGCAAGTTGGCCGTCCGTCTCACAATATTGAAAATATTTGTGTGCTCTCAGATGCACTTAAGTCCCTAAGGAGACATTAAGGTGAATCCTGAAGTAGTACCAAGCCAATCGTAAGTTTAGGCTTGGATAGTGTAGCCCATGTTTGCTCTTAGGTAGCCAGCTTTTGGACAGAGTACTTGGCTCCTGAGATGTTAACCGTCGTAGACTGTTAGCGCTAACTCCTGTTGAAGGAGGTTGTTACACGTGCCGCTTAAGCCCCCTATGGTTTGGAATTAGACCGTGTACGGGCCACTCGGATGATCTAGGTTTAATTTGACCGCTTGTAGACTGCTTGAATGATCAGGGTTTAATTCGACCACTTACAAGTTGCCTGGATGATCAGGATTTAATTCGATCACCTACGGGTTGCTTGGATGATCAGGGTTTAATTCGACCACTTAAGAGCCGCCTAGATGACTAGGATTTAATTGTGAGCAGGTGAAAACCCGCCCAATTTAGGGGTAATCCAGGTCGTTTATTTCGTGCTTCTTGTAAGCAAGCATTCATGTGGAAAAGAAAAAGAAAGAAAAGATACATGGCATATGCAAGTGGAAAAGAGTTTTCTTTTATTAATGACAATATAATTTTACAAGCACGCTTATGCCATACAAATGACCTACCTGAGATTTCACTGGAAATAACGCTTTAGGTGGATCGCATTCTACGTCCATGGGACTAACTTGCCGTTCTAAGTTCAAAATTCGTATACTCCATTCCGCAGAACTGTTGAGACTAGAAACGAGCCTTCCTAATTAGGGAAAAGCTTATTTCGGTTGGTGGTCTTGCCCTTAGCATCTATGTTTCGTAAGACTAAATCTCCAACTTTGAATTGCGGTGCTTTCACTTTCTTGTTGTAATAACGGGAGACTCATTGCTGGTAGGTTACTGTCCATATCCTAGCTACATCACAGGTTTCCTTTAGCAAGTCTTAGTGTTCCCTAAGCTTCTAAGAGTTACCAAGTGGGTCGAAGGCTTCGATCCTAAAACTTAGGAGCCCGATCTCAACTGAAATTACCGCTTCAGTCCTGTAGAAGGGTGTCACATGAGTTGGTTCCTTTGGAGTCGTTCGGTATGACCATAGGACAGAGGATAGCTCATTGACCTAGGAGCCCCCTACGTCCTCCAACTTGGTCTTCAAATCGTAGAGTAACGTACGATTAGTGACCTCCATCTGTTCATTTGCCTGGCAGTATGCTACTGAAGTATGGACCAATCTGATGTCGAGATTGGTGCAATACTTGGCGATGTGTTTCCCTGGGAATTGAATTCCTTTGTCGGTCACGATAACCTCGGGAACCCCAAATTTGCCCACTATACTCTGGCGGACGAATTCTAAGGCATTGTGCTTTGTGATATTGGCCAGTGGGGCGGCTTCAACCCATTTGATAAAATAGTCAATACCCACGATGATGAACTCTCTTTGCCTAATCATGATAAGAAAAGGGTCAAGAATATTGAGCTCCCATTGCACGAAAGGCCAAGGAGTTTGGAGGGATCTCAGCTCTGCGGGCTGCTAGTTGTGAAGATTGCCAAGGAGCTTCTCACACTTCTTCACAAACTTCAGGGCGACTTTCTTCATCATAGGCCAATAGAATCCCTAGCACATGACTTTGAATACCAGGTTCTTGCCGCCAATATGTGACCCACATATCCTGAGGTAGACTTCTCTCAGGACGTAGTCATCCTCCTCAGGAATAAGACACCAGAGGTATGAAATCGAGTATCCACAATAATAGAGCCGTCCATCAACTATGGTGTACTAGCCGGCCATCTTCTTGATCCGTTTGGTTTCGTCCACGTTGTCTGGCAGCGCTCCGTCCGCTAGATACCTCCAGTAAGGTGTCATCTAAGTTTTGGTGTCAGAGACTTGTATCACTTCCTATTCCTCTATGCTAGGAGTGTTCAAAACCTCCCTCATATTCCTCGAGTACTATTCTGGATCGTCGACCGCCGCTACTCTAGCAAGCTGCTTGGCCTTCCAGTTCTCATTTCTAGGAACGTAGACCAGGTTCAACTTATTAAATCTCCGTATGGAATCCTTCGCCTTGGCCAAGTATTTAGCCAGGAGAAGGATGCACGCCTTGAAACTCCCGTTAATTTGGTTAATAACTATTTCTGAGTCGTTGTAGACGGTTAGCTGCTTGACTGAGTACTTTTTGGCTAGCCGTAATCCAGCTAACAGGGTTTTATACTCGATAACATTGTTGATGGTCGAAAAGTCGAGTTTAAGGGAGTACTTCACCTCAAACCCGTTAGGGGTCCTTAGGACCACTCCAGTACCGTTGCCTGAGTTCATGGATGAACCATCCATAGTGAGAACCAATTTCGGCTCTTCTAGGTGGTGACCCGTATCCTCAGTTGGGTACTCATTGACAATTAGGGTCATGATTTCGATGAGGAAGTCCGCCAAGGCCTGCCCCTTAATGGCTGGCTTGGGCCAAAATTCAATGTCGAACTCTCCCAACTCGATGGCCACTTAACCAGCAGTCCAGAAACGTTGAGTTCTTGGAGAATATCCTTCAATGGGTGGTTGGTTTAGACAACCATGTGATGAGCTTGAAAGTACAGTCTCAATTTGCGGGCTGAGAAGATAAGTGCCAAAGCCAGTTTCTTAGTACGCGGGTAGTGTGTCTTTACGCCAATCAATGTCTTGCTCATATAAGAGACCGACTGCTGAGAGTCGGAGTCCTGACGAATGAGAACAGAGTAGAGAGACATCTCTGATACTGCTAAGTAGAGGTATATCTCTTCTCCATCCCTGGGTGACGTCGGCAACAGCGGACTGGCCAAATATTGTTTCAACTCATTGAAGGCTTCCTAGCACTCTGCAGTCCACTGGATGCCATTTGATTTAGTCTCCCTCAGAGCATTAAAGAAAGGCTGGTACTTATCTCCCAACTTTGCCAAGAAGTGGGACAAGCTGCCAATCATCTGGTTAGCATCTGGACATCCTTGACACTCCGCGATGAAGACATGTCTTTGAGGGCTTTAATCTTCTCTGGGTTTGTTTCGATCCTTCGTTGAGAGACGATGAAACCCAGAAACTTCCTTGAGGATACTCCAAAGACGCACTTTGAAGGATTTAACTTCATCTGGTACCCACGGAGAACCTCGAAGGATTCAACTAAATCGCGAATATGGTCACTGGTGGTCTTACTCTTGACGAGAATATCATCGATGTACACCTCTATATTGCGGCCGATTTATTTCTCAAACATCTTATTCACGAGTCTTTGATAGGTGGCACTTACGTTCTTCAAACTGAAAGGCATAACCCTATAGCAATAAGTGCACTGAAAGGCACTTACGTTATTCATGAACGAGGTGTGTTCCTTATCCTCTGGGTTCATCCAAATCTGATTATAACCTGAGTATGCGTCCATGAAGGCCAATAATTCGTATCCAAAAATTGAGTCCACCAACTGGTCAATCCTGGGTAAAGGGAAGTTATCTTTTGGGCAGGCTTTGTTCACGTCGGTAAAGTTGGTGCATATTTGCTATTTTTCATTGCACTTTCTTACTAAGACGATATTTGAGAGCCAATTCGGGTACTGGACTTCTCTGATGAAGCCAGTGTCCAGAAACTTCTTCACTTCTTCCCAGATGGCGACGAGCTTCTCTACGGAATGGTTCTTCCGTTTTTGCCTGATGGGCTTACGGTTGGGATCAGGGCCCAACTCGTGGATTATTACTCGAGCAAAAATTTGAGGCATGTTAGCGGGTGTCCACGCGAAGATATCAGCGTTCAATCTTAAGAACACTATTAGCTTGTCATGCAGTGGTCAGGCAAGTGCGCCCCCAATCTGCACACACCTCTCTAGGTCGGTTGCCTCGTCGGGTTGCGCCTGCTACAAGGTTATCTTGTCTCGATGGTCCAACTCCCCTGTAAGCCATCCACTGCTACTTGGTGCAATTTGGGACATATAATATATCCACCCAGTCACTTGATCGGCCAACACTTCACCGATACCGCATGCTGTTGGAAATATCATTTTTAAATGCAGTATCGAAGTGACGGCTCCGAACGCTGCTAGGCATGACCAACCTAGGATAGCGTTGTACATGGAAGGCAGGTCGACGACCAGGAATATGAGTGTTCGACTCGCCGTTCTAGGGCACTTGCCTAGGGTGACCTCCAACTGTATCGTTCCTTGGACGGCCACAAGCTTATTGTTTAGGCCGTACAATGGCCCAGGTTTTTACTGATTCTTTTTTAATCCGAGTTTAAAGAAAGTATCGAGATAGAGAAAATCTTTAGAGCTTTTATTATCAATGAAAATTTATTTCAGTTAGTAATCCACGACACCATCTGTAATGAGTGCAAATACAATAAGGGGATTAGCGTGTGGGGAAGTTACATGATTCATGTCACTATCACTAAAGCTAATGACATTTTCTTTTGTCTTCTACTTCTTCCGTCTGGCTTGCCATTCCTAGTAATCCACTTAGGTCTTGGCTGGCTGGATTGTGATCATGTTAACCACGCTTACCACGACCTGATTCCTTGACTGGGATGGATCTAGTCTTTCCCCGCCTGATGTGCTAGAACGCTACCTTGGGTTCCTAATGAACCTAGTGAGATGGCCCCTCCGGATGGGCTTCTCAATCTCACGCTGGAGCGTCTGGCAATCTACCGTGGTGTCTCCTGGAGATCAACGGAAATCACAGTACTTAGCTGGATTTCTTCCCTCCGCGTTCTTTAGTGGTTTTGGCCACCTGAGAAACTTTTTATCATGGATCTGCATAAGGACGTTGGCCTGTATATCGTTGAGGAGAGTCAAGTTGATCGGCCTGTATTCTTTGCGGTCCACTGCTTCGGTCCTATACTGCTTCTGGCGGGAATTGTCACCGCCACCGTTCTTCCTCTTTCCATCGGCCAGGAAAAAGCGATGTTAGTCAGTCCTCTCGGGACGCTTTGCCTCGTTTGCCTCCTTAATGGTTGCATAGGCCCTGGTGATAAACTTCATTTCTCGAAAAGTCTGTGGGTTCTTGTGGCCCTGATGCTTGAAGAAGTCTCCGTGCGTTAAGGCTGAGATGAAACTGTCTGTAAGTCTGGGATCCTTCTAGCCTGCATTGCGAAGCGCTCCAGGAATTTCCTTGGATTTTCCCTCTACTTCTGTTTGACATAAAAGAGATGCCATGCCTGCTTCTCTTCCCGGTAGCTAGAAGTGTACTGGGCTAGGAAAAGGATAACGAGCTTTCAAAAATTCCGGATTGAGTTTGATGGAAGCCGATGGAACCAGATCCAAACGTCTCCCTTCAAGGTGAGCGGGAAGCATTGGCACACTGTCAAATCCTCTAGGCCCTGGAGACTCAGATGAGTGTGAAAGTAATCAAGGTGATCCATGGGATCAGTGCTCCCATCGTAAGAATCCAGTGTTGGCATATTGAACTTAGCCTGTAATAGGCAGTTCAAGATCTCAGTAGCGAAGGGAGATCTCTCAATATCTGTGGAATGTTCATTGTCATCCTTCAACACGCAATTTCAGATCTTCTTAAATTTTGCCTCCACTCGGGAGGCATTCCCATATCTCTTGGAGTTAAGATAAGTCCTCAACTCTGGCTACTATCGCTGATGGATCGTTTGTTCCAGGAGGCTCCCTCCTAAGCCTGAGGCCTTGGCTCTCCTTGAGTATATTGGGAGTTCCTTCTTTCTAGACACTCATCCGGAGTCCTACGGCCCAAGTGCCTCTCAAGCCTAGGACGGCTTTGGGCATTGAAGGCCTCCGAAGCATGAGAGTTGGCCGGCCTTGTGGCTTTCTTGGCCGGCTTCTTCTTCCTCTAATCTCCCCTCTTGGAGGCCTAGGCAGGAGCTGTGGAGGGCAAAGCCTCCTACTTCTTCTTGCCCTGGCGGGTGTAGAATATCAAGAGTATTTTTTTATATTGCTCATCTGCTCAGCCGGGTTTTGGAGGAATAGCACGGGTGCGTCTCCGATTAGGTTAATAATAGGGTGGTCCTGGTCAGGATAAATAGTATCTCTAGCGGGAATGCTAACTTAAGCTCTAGTGTTCACTATTTTGTCTGATGGTATTAACTTTATAGAAGAAAGTGTTTGTAGATATAAAATTGGTTAGCTTTTCACAGACGGCGCCAATGATGCATTCTAGATCCAAAATTGAACAGATTTGGGTCGAATAGTCCGTCTGATTTCGGTCTCTGTTCGCTTAACTTTGGGTCCTGCACAGCATAACTTCAAGTAAGAGATCAGGTGATGGTAAAATTTGATCCCACCGAAAATACTCTGACACTCAAATCAGTAATTGGCTTTCTGAAATGAGAAGGTAGATGCGGTGGATGCAGTATGAATGCTGATGAGTGTTTGTGTAGGTTGGAACACACTAGTGCTTAGCCGCGTGTGTACTAGGCCCCAACTAGTCTACTGGCCACATCTCCGGTCAACGAAAGTATTGACCATTCTAGGCTTTAATTGGCTATCTTGCTCTTGGGCCTCCATCGGCCCACTTGCTCTTCATCCTATCAACGGCAACGTTGACCGTCTAGCCAGAATCGGGCTATTGTGAATTTAGACTGTTTTTTTCTTCGTGGGCCAACCCGTTACTGACATCCCCATCAATATATAATAAAATTTGGATCTTGTTGAGTTACCAGATGGAAAAAAATCTATTGAATGTAAATGATCTATAAAATAAAGAAAAACACATTAAATAATTTTAAAAGATATAAAGTGTGACTCATTACTAAAAGATTTACTGAAAAAAAATAATTATATAGAGATTTTTTTTTC
>JAODPA010068983.1:0-10017 GCA_025585075.1 Nepenthes mirabilis | reverse complement strand
TCAATCGCCTTCCCTCTGTTCTTCTCCCCCCTCTGTTCCTCCCTCGTCTGCTTTCGATCCTCTGCTAGTTGCTGATGGCGGCCCTGCAAGAGTATCCTGCCCTAGAGTTGCAGTTGGAGTTCCTCCTCGTGTTGAGCTGGCCTCCATTGGAGCCCCTCCTCTTCCTTCCACCCCTGGGGGCGTTCCCTCAGAATCGGAGTATCTCCCCTCGCCCTCGTGGGCGGACATCGTCTCTAAGGACAGCAAACCCTCAGGTATTTCACTTAAGTATTTCCCCCCTCCCTCCCATTCTAGCTCTGCTGTAGAGATTTTTCCCCCTGCTGAATAACTTCAGCAGGGTGACGAGGAATGGAAAGATTCTCTTGTGGGTTATTTCTTTGAAAACCCCCTAAATTTCTACATTGTTAACCACATTGCACGGAAAATCTGGGCAAAGTTTGGGTTATCCCACGTTGCCGAAAAAGATTCTGGTTTCTTCCTTTTTCGGTTCGCCAATGCTGCTCAAATGCAGAAATGCCTAAACCTTGGTCCTTGGACCCTTGCTGGGCGGCCTTTTTTTCTTAAGAAATGGTCCCCGAACAAGATTCTCACTAAAGAAGAACATAACACCTTCCCTATTTGGATTCATCTGAAAGGGGTGCCAGTACAGTTCTGGACTCTCCTTGGGCTCAGCTGGATTGCCAGCGCCATTGGCAAGCCCTTGTATTTAGATCCTGCAACCGCCAAGAGGGACCGCCTAAAGGTTGCACGTATCTATGTAGAGATTCCTACCGCTTTCCATTATCCAGATTGTATCAAAGCCAATCTGAGTTCAATAGTGGGCTCTTCCCAGGGAGTAGATGTGGTGGTGGAGTACCCCTGGATGCCTGGTCAAGGGGAATCTTTCCCTACTCCACATCGCTCTAAGACCCCAAGGAAATCCCCCTCAAAGTCCAAACCTTCTGGTCGCTTCCCACCTTCTGCTCCGACAGGCTTGACCCATATAGGACTAAGTCCTAAGGTAGTGGCTACCACTGCTGAGGTTGGTGTGAAGACAGCGAGCACTGTACATACCTCTAATGCTTTTGCAGCCTTGCAAAATCCGGACGACTCCATTCTTCCGGAGGAGCCTCAGGGCTTTCCCCCCTAAATCGGATAGCAGCAGTGCTTTCGCAGCCCTGCAAAATCCGGAGGACTCCATTCTGTCGGAGGAGCCACAGGGCTTTCCTCCCCCTGATTCAGATAGCAGCATCAGGGATAAAAATTATCCTGCCTGCGTTCCTCCCACTCCTGATGAGGTCAAGCTGGCTGTGACCCACCCTGGTCCCTCCTCCGCTAACATCTCTACAGCCACCCGAAGCTCCCATACGGCTAAGCGGGTGCTGGTTGAGGATCCCCTTGTTTCGAAAGAAAAGGATGTTAGGCCACCCTCGGTGAAACAAACTGCAAAGAACACTAAGGGGGCTAAGAAGAAAATTCCCCACTCCCAATGGTTAGTGTTGTTTGTTGGAACGTTCGGGGGCTAAATGGGGCCCCCAAAATCCAAGACGTCAAGCAATTCATTTTGTCATCAAAATGTCCCATTGTTAGTCTTGTTGAAACTTGGGTAAAGGAAGATAAGGCTGGCCTTATCTCCAAAATGCTGATGCCTTCCTGGAATTGGGAGTGGAATTACTCTGACAGCCCTTCCGGCCGCATTTGGATTGGTTGGGATGAAAATTTTGTTGATTTGAGTGTCATGAAAAAAACTGCTCAAATCATCCATTGCAAAGTAATCAATAAAAAGCAGAATAGCCGGAATTTTGAATTCTAGTTTCTCTCTTCAAATTTCGAATTCGTTCGGCTTTCTGAGGGATTTTGCGTCTCCCTTTGGACATCAACGGCCATGGCCGTTCTCCAGGGGGATCCTCCCGATCCCCCTCAGGTAACCATCCTGCCTGACCATTTCCCTCCCATGAGTAGCGATTTGATGCACACTCCGTCAGGTCCTGACGCCGATTTCTTAGTGAAGACAAAGGGAGTGGGTGCCGTCGTGGGCAGTTCATCTGAACCTGCCGACCCCCATCTTGCTACTCTATCTGAATCCGGTGAGCACTGTTGCCTTGCGCCTAATGCGGGTTCTTTGGAGGCCCCCGGCCATCAACCGCAATCAAAGCCTGCCCTGCTGGCTTCCGTAACTGGTTCTGCCCCGTTGGGTGCTTCTATTGGGTCGTGTAAGGTTAGCCCTTTTGTTGCCCCTTCTGCTCATTTGTCTGAAAATTCAATTGCTGTCCAACCTACAAAATCTTGGTCTCATATTTCTCAAGAATCGGCTGGCAATTCCATTGCCACCCTCAAGCACTTCCCTTCTCTTAACGAATCCGGACTCGATTCCGCTCTATCCCCTCTAGACAAGGTCCTCCAGCAATGCGCTGTATTCTGGGGCTCCACTCTGGTTGGCTCCTTTCATGGTAAGCCTCCCCACTTTATGACCGTAAATTCCATTGCGCGGAAGATCTGGGTAAGGTTTGGAATACGTCATGTTGCCTTGAATGCCCAAGGCTTTTTCTTCTTTCGTTTTGACTCTGATTCCCTTTTGGAGGCTTGCCTGGTAAAGGGCCCTTGGATCTTTAGACGAAAACCCATTTCCCTTAAGAAATGGCACCCGGGTTTGGTCTTGGATCATGAGTCTTTCAAATCCTCTCCCCTGTGGATTTCCTTGATCAATATACCAATTGAACTATGGACTCCACTTGGGTTAAGCTGGTTAGCTAGTCATATTGGTAGGCCACTAATGTGTGATGTAACAACCCAGAATTTTAATAAGAAAATTAACCATCAAGTCCGGTCAACGTAAGTTGACCGAAGAACGAAATGTGAAGAAGTCCGGATTTGCATTAGTAAAATTTCAGTCCGGATTTCCTTATGGAAATTTAGTCCGGAATATTCCTTAAATTCACTTCAGAATTCCTTAATGAAAATGAGTCCGGATTTCCGTGATAAAAGAGGTCCGGATTTCCGTTGATGAAAACAAGTCCGGATTTCTCTTGGTGATCAGAAGTTCGGATTTCGTTGGAGAAATGAAGTCCGGATTTCCCTTGGTAAAAGAACTCCGAATTCCGTAGAAAACAGAAGTCCGAATTTTCTTGGAAGTTCAGATTTCCTTAAAGAGAAGAACTCTGGATTTTCGAAGTAAAACGAGTCCGGATTTGCTTGAAAGAAAGTACTCCGAATTTCCGAAGTAAAAGCGAGTCCGGATTTGAAGGAGTCCGGTCACAGTTAAGGAAGAATATTGGGAAGGAGCAACCATGAATATCGGCTGTTCCCGAGACATGTTGGAAAACGAAATTCATAAATAACCCTCCTTGAAAAATATAAGATCACCATTGGAAAACGAACAATCATAAATGACACCTTGGAAAATAGAAAAGTCATAAATGATGGCCACCAAAACCTAGGGTTATAAATAAGGGCCTAAGAGCCTCAGGAAAGGGCACCACTAGAAACTCTCTTAAAGAAGAAGACAGAAAGCTAAGGAAAAAGTGGAAAAGAACTCAGGCAAGATACTCACCCCTATTTCAAGAACTCATGTTTTATTTATGTTGCTATAAAATTATATGGAATTCTGTACGAGTATGCTTTTACTGTTCACACTGAAATGCATGTTTAATGGAAATTCTGTTATGCATGATGTTAGATTTCTGTATGATTTACTGCCAATGATTATGAATTTTTGCCCAATGCATGATTACGGAAAGAAACTTTAGGCCTTAAGAAGAATCATGAATTTCTGCTACTGTACTCTGTTTCTCTGAATTTAAAGCAAAAGACCTCCGGTAATTTTTAAAGAAAATGATTTAGAACTCTGGCATTTGTACTCCGTCCAGTTTGAAAAAGGAACTTTGCCTTTTTTATGTATAATGTACTCCGTCCCATTATGGAAAGTAGTCCGGCCTTCTGTTTAAAAAGAACTCCGGCCTTTACGTCTTTAAAATTATTCCGTTCCTCTGTTTGAAAATGAACTCCGGCTTATGAATTCTGTATTTAATGAACTTCGGACTTTAAGCACTCCGTCCATTTTGAATAAAGCACTCCGTCCCTTTAAGCACTCCGGAATATGGAAAAGAAGCGTACTCAGTCAATGAGGCACTCCGTCCCTTTAAACACTCCGGATTTTTAAAAGAAAAGTCACTCCGGCATTTGAACTCCGAATTTATGAAAGAAAAGTCACTTCGGATTTTAACAGAAATGCATTCTTAAGAACTTCGGATTTTTAATAGAAAATGAACTCCGGATTTTATAACTTCAGGTTTTGAAAGAAATTGAACTCCGGAATTTGTGAGCTTCGGATTTTGGAAATAAAATGAGTTTCAGATTTTAGAGCTCCGGATTTTAGAAAGAGAAGCCACTCCGGCCTTGAGCTCCGGATTTATTAAAGACAAGTCACTCCGGATTTTAGAGCTTAGAAGAAAATGAACTCCGGATTTTGAAAAGAAAAGCACTCCGGATTTTACAACGAAAAGCACTCCGGATTTTGAAAAGAAAAGCACTCCGGATTTTACCACGAAAAGCACTCCGAATTTTGAAAAGAAAGGCACTCCGGAAAATTGATGAAAAATACTCCGTCGTTTTTAGAAAAAGAACTCCGTCCTTTTATTTTGAAAAGGAACTCCGGCCTTCAAGGAAAACAACTCCGGCTTTGACTAAAGCAAACGAACTCCGGTTTTGATAATCTTTGGACTCAGAAAGAACTCCGGCTTTGATTTATAAAACGAACTCCGGTTTGTAATAAAAGAACTCTGGCAATGAAAAAGAACTCCGATTTTTATTGAAAAGCATACCGGCATTGATAAAAGAAGTCCGGCTTTATGAACTTCGGTCCTCTGCATGAAATGAACTCCGGCCTATGAACATGAAAAATGACATACGGACAGCAAGTGGAACTCCATGACTTTTGACTTTTGAACTATGATGATTGGCCAATAAAGAACACGAACCAAGAACCGAGTTTCCATTAAACTTGCTGTTAAAGATGGATGAAGGATATTGGAGTGACACTCGAGGATGCCTCCTGGGCCACGGGAGGGGACCTTTTGGTGGCATAAGAACTATGGACTATGGCCCCGTATGCCGGGTTAAAGGCATTACCTCCCGCCCCGGGGAGCATAATGAGGGGATACGGCTTTAGGTTGTGGGGTAGCACACAACCCGTCCTCGATATTGTCCGCTCCCGTCCGGTCCCTAAAGATTATATGAATTCCGAATGATTTTGATGAAGACAAGATGAAAAGAATATGAACCAAGAAGAAACGATATGATGATTTTTATTATGCTATATTATGATCTATAATTTGATTATATGTATGCTTGTGTTTTCTGCATGTGAGTATCCTGCTGGGCTTTGTAAGCTCACTCTTGTAATTTTTTAGATGACAAGCTCATGGAGGACGAGGTTGAGTAGAGTCCTTTGGTGTAGCTGAATGTTTAAGCTGGCTGGAGCAGATTTTTGGAGTTTTATTTATTTTGTTTGAGGAAACCTGTATTATTGATTCCGCTGCTTATCAATATTAGAATGTTTCTGTGACATTTTGGGATTTATGAAATTATTAATCTTTAGAATGCATCTCAGGTTTGAATAAAGGTAAGAAAAATTTTTATGTTCACCTTTTTATCTTTTATTTGAAAGAACTTTGGTTTTGACGACGGTTTTTGATGGTAATAAAAGTCGGGTCGTCACATGTGATGCTATCACTGCTCGGGTGGATCGATTACATTCTGCCAGAATCTATGTTGAGATGGGTTGGAATGCTCCACGTCCTGAAAAAATTAGATTATTGTCTGGGATTACAACATCTGCCAAGGAGGTGGAGATTGGTGTTGTTTACCAATCTGTACCGGCCCGTATGAGAACCTCAAATCAAAATAGGCTGGATCGGGTGTCCATGGATTTACACCCACCAAAGCCTTTGTCCCCGGATCATGGCGGTGCTGGAACCGTTAGCTCTGTTCCTTCTCTACACTCTGACCATGTGGAGGCTGTTGTGAACATGTGCAGTCTGAAGGGGCAATCTACTGTGACTAAGGCTCCGGCACCTGATGTTGATGGGGGTGGGTGTTCTGCACCATCCTTTAAATCCGACCCTTTTCAGGTTTTGTCTGAGGTGTGTGCTGAGCCTGCATTACCGGATTCTGGGATCTCTGTTGGAGAGGTTGAACCCTCAGATGATCGTGGTGAGGATGCCTTGGTTCAGCAGGCTTTGCTGCCTTCCCAATTAGCTGATTCTGCTCCTGCTCAAGCAGCCTATGCTGAGTGCTCCACTGTTGGCCTTTCCCTTTCTAAGATGCGGGAGGGCTGTCCTGTGGAGGCTTGTGATGATGCACCCTCTAATGCTGGTTGTCCCACTGATCACCAGTTGCGGGATGTGGATGCCTCGTTTGTGAATGATCCTGTTGCTGGTCCCCTTCCTTGGCCGCTTCCAATCCCGGATGTGCAGAATCTAGAGGTTATTCTTGCTGCTGGTAATCCTGGGGAGAGCTGTGAGGTTGATTCAGCTGTGAGTTGTGACCTCCTCTTGCTTACCAAAAAAAAAAGCGTTGTGACCTCTCTGATGCTGATGTCCACCCAACGGTGGGTGCTATTGACTCGGTGTTGCCACCAAATTTACTGCCTGTTCCGGCCCCAGCCTCTGGACATTCTAATGGGTTGGGTGAGGTAATGGCACTCGCTGTGTTGGGCTCCAAAGAAGGCCTTGCTGTTGATGTCGGGGAATCAAATGACCCTACCGAGTTTACCGACTCTTGCTCTTTGGATCCAATTGATAGGACTCTAGTTGGGGTTCCACCTAATTATGTGCATGATTCTTCTAGGGGGGCGCCTCAGCCCTCTTTGTCCACTGCCTTGGCCTCCGAACAGGAGCCCTGTAACCTGGCTCCCATTAACCGGGCTGAAAGGTTTCCTGATAGAGAATTGGCACACGAGAATTGCCTAATTCCTGGGGTCGACGAGTCCACCCCGAAGTCTATTCCGCGGATCGTCCATAAATACTCCCAGGTTGCTCCTTCTCCCGAAGTATGCCAAAAAAATTCATCTGTAGATGATCCTTTGGACATAGCTGTGCCTGCTAACCGACTCGTTCTGAGTTCGGTCCCCTTTTCTGGCTACGCGAATGAGATTGTGGCTGATCCTAGTGAATCTGGGCGTGGATTTGGTCCGGCTAAGTCCTATGTGAAGCCTGATGCTGGTGTTGCGGGTTATTCCTGTTATGATGAGCGCCAAAGTTATGAAAATGAGCTTTTTGCTCGGCAGGTTGTTAAATGGTGGAAATGCGGGGCCCGACGGAGTAACTCTGCTCCCAAGAAAGCCCGGCGATCTCATTCCTGATATTTGCAGCAGCTGGTGCAGGGCTGCTATTCGTGTCTTGCCATTGACTGAGTGAGCTGCTGATTAGCTCGTGGATTTTGCTGACTGAGGCTGCCAATTGGGGCTGGAGGCCGGAAGGGCTTTGAAACCGGTTTGGCTTGCCGACTTGGAATGTCATCTGCCGTTTTTGGTCTTGCACCTCAATTGCCGATTTTGACTTCTGGCCAGTTTGGCTTTACTGCGTTCAATTGCCAATTTCATCTGCCGATGTCAAATTTGGCCGGTTTAACTTTTCTGTGGCTGAGTACTATTGCCATTTTCAATATGGTCCTCAATTGCCAGATTGTGGCCGATTTCATTTGCCGATGTCATTTGCCAATATCAATGCCGGTTTGATGTTGTAACTCATATGCCGAGTTGGTTTCGATATTGCCGATTTGGACTTGGCGCCGAAGTGGCTGGTGTGCTGTGCTCCAGCGATGTGGGTGCAGTTGCCGGATTGGCTACTTCCCCCTTGATGCTGTGTTTGTGAAGAATGATAGCATTCTCGATGATCGTCTGTTCTTGTGTAACAGTTGACAGACTTCTTTTTTGACAATTGTGATGAATGTTGTCCACCTGGAGGTTTTTTTGTACTATTTTCAGTACAAGTTGCTCGGGGTATGCCCTAGCATTTTATATTTTATTTCCAAGTCAAATTACTTGGAGATAACATATAAATTTTGTAACTTATTTTTCTCCCTTTAATCCAAAATACTTGCTTACCAAAAAAAAAAGTAATCAATAAAATCAATAATCACTCATGCTTCTTATCTTTCATCTATCCTTCAAATTTGGAGATTGACAGAAGACTCCTCTGGAATGATCTGAGAATCATCCACCACAATATCTACAATAAGGCCTGGGCTGCTTTGGGGGACTTTAATGCCATTAGAGCTCCTTCTGAAAACTTGGGGGGCTGTTGGAACGGACCCAGTTCCAGGGCTCTTGACAGTTGTCTCAATGATTGTAACTTGCAAGATCTAAGCTTTACCGGTGCCTTTTTCACCTGGAACGATAGTAGGAATCATGGATCTCGTACTTTCTGGAAGCTGGATCATGTAATGGTAAATGGTCCTTGGCTTTTGGAGTCTCCCTCTGTAGCCTCCTATCCCCTAGCTAGACTCTCGGACCACTCCCCTTGCATTCTCTACCCCCATTCTTGGAAGCCACTGCAAGTTGGAAATTTTCAATTCAACAACTTCCTTGTACATCATCCCAATTTTCTCTCCATTGTTCGCCAATGCTGGGATTGTGGCATTCAGGGCGTCCCCATGTTTCGGTTAGTCTCTAAACTTCGCATCCTCAAGGGGAAGATGAAGGAATTAAATCGAAACGTGGGTAATGTTCATGAGGAGGTCGCCCGCGCGCGAGCGTCGCCCGAGGGCTTCCAGAGGTGTTGTCCAGCCCCTGGCCCTCAGATTGGAATTAATGAGGAAGATGGGCTGCAAGCTGATTACCGCAGAGCCTTGCGCACTGAACTTGAATTTCTGCAGCAAAAGGAGAAGATTAGATGGTTAAAGGCTGGAGACCAGTGCTCAAAATTCTTCTTCCGTTCCATTGCTGGCAATCACAACAGGAATAGGATTCTCTCCCTAACCAAAGAAGATGGCTCTCCAACCTGCAACTTGGAGGAAGTTCAACAACTCTTTGTCAACCACTTCTCTCATCTCTTGGGTACTGGCAGATCGGGAGGGCTCTCTCTAAGGAGAACCTCCGTCCTTTTATCCTCAAATCAGTCCCAGATTCCCTCCGGCTGTCCCTCTGCCGGAGGCCATCATTCTACAGAACCTATAGAAAATGAAAAAAATAATATTACATCACAACATCCACGATCGAAACCAAAGGCTTGCAACAGGATATCTATTCACCAGCGCTGTAGCATCAACGCCAATTCAGCAATTTTGGGTCACCGCAGCAAGGAAACTGCCAAGTGACGAAACCGCATAACCACAAAATCCAATCAGGAGATATATCATACCAGAGAAGCATGAGACAATCCATGCAAATGTGTAATAGCAGCAGCCGGATCAGTTGCTACTCAGTATGGCAGAGCATCAACGCACAATCACAATGGGCACAGCAAGAGACATGGATTTTTTTTGGTAAGTAAGTGATTTGAATTAATGGGAGAAAAAAAATTACAAGTAATGATTTATCTCCAAGTGTTATTCCGACTTGGGGATAAACCATAGTTGCTAGGGCATGCCCTGAGCACTCTGCTACAACGAAAGAAACCAACAAAAAAACAAAAATGCTAGTATTCGTACAGTATAAACAAACCACTCTAACATCAATAAAGTAGTTCCTAAACAAAAAAAATATGCCAATTCAAGGCAATAGCTCTTGCTTCCAGCCCCACACCTTCAGCAATGAAGCACGATGTAGCCTGCAACCAGCAATCAAGTCCAGCAGGGCCAACAAAATGCACCGCCACTCAATATAGGCAAAGAAGTCCAGCATGCAATCTGCAGATCTGTAGAGAATTCCAGGCAGAAAATCCAACAGCCGATCTGCACTTCAGTGAAAGCCCAGTGCAATTAACAGCTAATGTCCACTCTGCATTATCCAGGAACATATCCAATAAATTCCTGGCCAAACGGCAGGTGACAGTCCATGTCAGCAAGCCAAATCGATCTCAGAGCCCATCCGGCCTCCAG
>JAODPA010068982.1:0-10017 GCA_025585075.1 Nepenthes mirabilis | reverse complement strand
TTTTTTTTAATCATGATAGTATCTGCACTTGTTGTGCTTTATTTTCGTATTTTGTCTGTTTCAATATTTGATAAGACTATTTTTTTCAGAATGATTTGAGCAAGTCTAGTTTTAATTTGGTGTTCTAAATCTTAATTTGACATTCCAAATAAAAAAATCCACTACCATTATTGATTTAAACAATGCGTGATAACAGTCTCTATCTAACTCATAAAAAAGATTGAATATATTAAATCTAATGTTTATGGGAATGAGTATAGTAAACAATATTAGGTTACCTTTTCTGAAATTAATTACGCTAAAGATTTATCAAAAATTATTAAAGAATATTTTCGATCTACTAATTGTTGGGGCAATCGGGCGCTCGGACAGAATGTTCACCTGAACGCAATGACCGAGAGGACAAATCACTCGGACAGAGGGACAACGCTCGGACGGACAACCAATAAGGAAAGAGAAATACACCAGATTTAACGTGAAAACCCTTCTGGAACCGAAGGGAAAAACCACGGCAGCAGAAGCAACAGCAAATCCACTATGTGAAATAGGTTACAAACCTCCAAGAGGGAGTATCTGCTACACACCCAAGAAGTTAAAGAGGAAAATACTCCTGAGCAAACCGAGAAAAGCACTCTCTTTTCTCTTCACTCTATTTTTCTCTTTCTCCATTCTCTCACCGGTGGTGCACTCCTCTTCTCCTTCACAATAGTCCTTTTGCTCACCAGCTTTTCCAAGCTCTCTCTCTCTTGCTCTCTCTTCTCAATCTCACGCAGCAGCCTATATATAATACCAGGGGAGGGCCACGTGGCCGACCGCCCAGCCACCCTACTGGCAGTAGGGTGGCAGGGCTACGCCCCCTAGGCCTGCCATGGCCGTCGCACGCCTCCCGCGTGCCAGAATGGCAGGCCTGCCACATTGGAAGTTGAAGCCGCCCAAATGTCCAATCAGAAAGGGTCAACTGTCCACCTGCAACGCGCCGCTGCAACAAGCCTACGTGAGAGAGAAAGTCAACGCCTAGGCTCCAGCGTCCTCGCCCATGTCCACCTCTCGGATATGATACCTTTGAGTAGTCCTCGTCCAATTCATCCAGCTGCCCCGAGGACAGACGTTTTCGGATTTCTCCAAACGTCCTCGTGCATTTGTCTCCACTGGTCCGCGGATACAAGCACCACAAGAGAGTGACCCCAACAAACTTTCCCTCACGATCTTGTGAAGAACCTTTGCCGTTGTTGAGCAACCGTCGTCTTTTACCTCCTGGCAGCTTCCCCTGAATCTGGACTCCAGCATCAGCCTCCACTTCAAAGGGTCCGCGTCCTTTTCCCTCGCGGTCATAGGTACATAGAGGGAGTTGTCTCTTCCACTCACATCCGAGTGGATTGGACACACTCGCCTCTATCCGGCGATCGTCATCGCCTGCCTTCCGGCACCTTTCCCTTAACTAGGAATCCAGCGTTGTCCTCCGCAAGTCTGAATGACACATTCCTCTGCCCTACTGAACTTGGAGTAAACCCACTCCCCTTCAGCTCCTTTCCTGTAGACATGTCATTCTCCCTTGCTTTCCTGGTTCTGGTACCGAGGATGTGACTTACTCCGCCCTTTGTCTTCAGACGTTGGGCCACGTCCTTGGCACCTTCCCTTTTGGCCTTGGCCACCGCAGCTCCGCCGTTGACCCTGCTGGCTCTGCCCTTGGTCTCCGTCCTTGGCTCTGCACAGCTCCGTCCTTGGCTCTGCTGGCTCTTCCTGCCTCTCGGACGTCCATAGCTACCACCCGGCCGGCCTCTCCTGCCACCTTGACCAGTGCCCCCGTTAGTCATCCTGGCATTTTCTTGGGCAATGCAAGTTCTCATCAGATATCGCCCTGATGTCCTGCTTCCCTTTGCCAACACTGAGGCGCCTTTGGTGAGCTTCCATTGGCCGTCGCCAAACGCTGTCCTGAAACCTTCATCATCCAGCTTCCCGGTTGAAATAACATTCAACCTTAGATCCGGGGCATGTCGCACGCCCTCCAGCACGAGCGTGTTCCCGTTGCTTGTCCTCAAGCAAATATCCCCAATGCCAACAACCCTAGACGAGCCACCGTTACCCATCTTCAACACCCCTCGGCCAACGGGCGTGTAGTTCCTGAAGTGGGACTTCCTCGGTGTCGCTTGGTGTGAGGCCCCACTGTCCATCACCCAACTCGTCTCCTGGCATGGACTTCTCGGTACTTCCCCTGCGTGGACCACCAGAAGGTCTTCGCAGAAGGCAACGGACTCCGGATCATCAACCTGATCCTGACAGTCGCTTCTACCCTCCTGGTCCTGCCTCCTTTGCGGACAGTTCTTCTTTATGTGGCCTTTCTTGCCACACAAGAAGCAACTCCTTCCTTCAATCTTGCTCCGGCTGTTGCTCTTTTCCATCTTGCCACCCTATCCTCGTCCAGATCTCCCTCGTCCCCGACTGCTAGTCGTCACCAGGACACTTTTCCGAGAGCTGGAGGCCTCACCGCTTTCCCTCCGCCTAGACTCGTTCATAAGTAGGGAAGCTATAACCTCGTCCAGCTTCAACGTATCCTTCCCGAACAGCAACGTTGTGACAATATGATCGTACGAGGACGGCAAGGATGCCAGCAACACCAACGTTTTGTCCTCGTCCTTGATCTTCTCATCAAGGGCTGACATCTGCGTTACCAGCCGATGGAACTCGTCCAAGTGCTTCTCGAAGCTCTCCCCATCCGACAACCGCAGGCCATAAAACTGCTTCTTTATATGCAGCCTGGTTATCAAGGACTTCGATTTGTAACGGCTCTCAAGCTTGTCCCAAACCTCGACCAGGTCTGGTAGTCCGAAGACCTCCTGGAGTGTGTTGTCCGCCAAACACAACTTAATGGTGGAGTTGGCAAGATCCCTCTTTTCCTGCCACTGGTCCTCGGACAGTTTCTCCGGTTTCTCCTCCTTTTTTCGCAGAGCTATTACCGTTCCTTCCCGGGTCAAAATATTCCTCACCCTTTCCTGCCAAAGGATGAAATTATTTTGCCCATTGAACTGCTCCACATTGAACGTCCCATTCTTCACCGACGACGCCATCCAACCGACGGTTCACGAAACAGTCTCTGATACCACTTGTTGGGGCAACCGGGCACTCGGACAGAATGTTCACCTGAGCGCAATGACCGAGAGGACAAATCACTCGGACAGAGGGACAACGCTCGGACGGACAACCAACAAGGAAAGAGAAATACACCAGATTTAACGTGGAAACCCTTCTGGAACCGAAGGAAAAAACCACGGGAGTAGAGGCAACAGCAAATCCACTATATGAAATAGGTTACAAACCTCCAAGAGGGAGTATCCGCTACACACCCAAGAAGTTAAAGAGGAAAACACTCCTGAGCAAACCGAGAAAAGCACTCTTTTTTCTCTTCACTCTATTTTTCTCTTTCTCCCTTCTCTCACCGGTGGTGCACTCCTCTTCTCCTTCACAATAGTCCTTTTGCTCACCAGCTTTTTCAAGCTCTCTCTCTCTCTTACTCTCTCTTCTCAATATCACGCAGCAGCCTATATATAATACCAGGGGAGGGCCACGTGGCCGACCGCCCAGCCACCCTACTGGCAGTAGGGTGGCAGGGCTACGCCCCCCTAGGCCTGCCATGGCCGTCGCATGCCTCCCGCGTGCCAGAATAGCAGGCCTGCCACATTGGAAGTTGAAGCCGCCCAAATGTCCAATCAGAGAGGGTCAACTGTCCACCTGCAACGCGCCGCTGCAGCAGGCCTACGTGAGAGAGAAAGTCAACGCCTAGGCTCCAGCGTCCTCGTCCATGTCCACCTCTCGGACATGATACCTTTGAGTAGTCATCGTCCAATTCATCCAACTGTTCCGAGGACAGACGTTTTCGGATTTTTTTAAACGTCCTCGTGTATTTGTCTCCACTGATCCGCGGACACAAGCACCACAAGAGAGTGACCCCAACACTAATAAGTTTCTTACGTGAATGTCGATGGTTTAGCTTACTGCTATGAGGTTTGGTGATAGTCATGGGATGTTTGCGGACATTTTAGAAATGGCAAATTTAGCTACAAAATTTAATGCTCTTTGTATTAATGTGAATGAGCTGGCAAGCATGTCTCTCGAAAAGGAAACCAAGTTTGAACTGTAAGAATATTATTTAATTAGTATAATGAGCCATAAAAGTATAGAATAAAAGAAAAATGTCAACAAGAACATGAAAGCTTGATCATCTAGGGTTAACGAGCTACATTCTAAATTTGGGGCTTAAGGGAAGGATATCAATATCTAGTGCCACTTTTGTAAGAAGTTAAGCACATTAGAAAAGACTATCATAAAAAGAAAGTTTGATTTGAAAAGAAATGAGTATTTGGCTTACATATATTTTGAATCAAATCTTATTAAAATTCCTTCTAATATTTTATGGTTCAATTTGAATTTTAAAGTTTATATTTTTAATTTGATGTAGTGATTCCTTACAATCTTGAATGTAAGCCAAAATGAAAGTTTTATTATCTAGGAAAATGATGTCAAAGTTTATGTTGTTGCTATAAGAACTTTTCATTTATTTATTGACATCGATTATTGATGTAAGAATTTACATTTGTATCAAACATTTTATGTGTCTTCCATTTCTTGTAATTTAAATCTACATCCAAAGTCAAATTTGAGAATATTTGTTGAGAATTAGAAATAGAATGATCAGTTATTCAAACAGAATACCTTTCTTGGTTCGGGTACTATTCGTGGTAACTTTTACAAAGTAAATCTTGATAATAATTTTGCTAAATCCCTTATAACCTTGCATTGTAATACTACAATTAAATGCAATTGTATGAATAAAATCTTATAACTTGTGGTATAGAAGATTGGATCATATATTTTGAAAGAATTAAAAGGCTAGTGAAAGATGAATTTTCGTCAAAATTTGATTTTACCGATCTTGACATGCGCGTGCGTGGATTGAATTCATAGAGAACAAATGCTATTTAATAAGAAAGGGAGCCGCTAGAAAAGAATAACTTCTTAAAATTATTTATACTGATATTTTTGAAATTTTTAATTCTTTCCAAATCGATAGAATAAAATATTTTATCATATTTATAAATGATTATTTACGTTATTATTATATCTATCTATTATATAAAAAATCTCAAGTCGTTGATAAAAAAATTAGATAGAAAAGTAAAGGTCATTAGATTTGATAATATAGCAAATACTGTGGTAGATATGATGGAATATAATAGTGTTCTGATCTATTTGCTAAGCACTTGGAAAAACAAGGCACGGGTGTTTAATACACTCACATCGACTATCGAGATCGACTTCACCTCCATCTTACATGGGACAATACTGCCTTATCCTCTTCTGAACATTGGGTTAGCATTACCGCCATATTAATTCTTAGGACCCATATCCCAACCCTTATGGGATATGAGCCATCCAAAAGTTTAGGTATTGAAGCATCACTAAGTTAATTATAAGTCAACATCTCAGAATTTGTTACACTAAAATTGACTCTAAGTTATCCTATCTTTAAGTCATCAATTTTACCCAATTCATCATACTTAATTATTTTATTCAAATATCCCTTCTTAGCAAATTGCTACACTGAGACCTCAATCCAGAGCTTGATCGGCTCTCGAATTAACCTTGACCTAGCAAATTACTAAACCTTAAATCAAAACCAATTAACCTAGGTCTCGAATCAATACCGATTAATTCGAGTACTAAGTCGGCACTAATCAAATTGAAATCTTAAGATGCCTCCCTACAACTCCTCCCGACCTCACGGTCGACTACTACCACGAGTAAACCTTTGTCTAGGAGCCATTACGGTTACTTATACCCTATCTGAAGGTAATATAATACGGGTTAGGTTACGTTTTAGACACTTATGAAAACCTTATAAGTTAGATAACTGAACTTATTTTTCTATCTCTAACTTAGTTCAAGTCTAAACTAGTCAACTAAGATAATTAAAACTATTTAATCTAACTTAATTGTCTTTACGCCTACGTCTACTTATTTGATGAATCTTAATCTATCATAAGCTTCTACATACGATTCAAATCAAATCTAAAACATCTCTTTTTTTAATACCAATTGTGACGGACCGTAAATCCTGCCGAAAATTTGGCAAAGTTTCATCTGTAAAACGGACATCCACCAAATATAAAACTCGTACGAAATCTTGTACAACAACACAACACACATATAACACATCACAGGATCCCAACTTGCCACAATTTCATAACATGTGGCGCCAGTATCGTAACTCCGGGTATGACACCGATCTAAGAAAGATGCCAACAAGATAACCAATTACAACCATAAAGGAATACTCGCGGAAGTTACTACAACCTTATATAACGAAAACTAAACTATACATCCATTATTGTTATTAAACACATAAATATCTATAAATATCAAAATAAATTATCCAATCCTTCCTCCATACAAAATTATACAGCTAAGTCCCAAAAAATATCTTAATCGATCTCAGTTGCCTATCCTGCTCCTACTGTTTATCTAGACTCGTCAGGTATAAATGCATGCTCATGTGGAAGAAAAGAAAAAATAAATGTGAGCTAACAGCTCAACAAGTGCATCATATTTAAAAACACTAGACAATATAAGTAAGGTTAAGTAAAAGAAGGATACATAATCATGAAAAAGATTTATAAATAAGAATATGATCAAATATACTTTGGTATATAATTTACTTCTCTTTGGGATATAATTTAAGTATAATTGTTCATCTTTACAGGTTAGAGTTAGTAAGCATTACTAACTAAAGGTGTGGGAGAATGATAAAGGATCATAATACTCTACATGATTTAAAACCGTAGGCTCTTATTATTGACTCAGAGAAGGGGTCATCTATATATCATACCTGTAAACGGGCCGATCTCTACTGTAATATCCTAAAACTTGTCAAGAGTATTTCTCGTTACAATATGCGATCGGAGTAATTCTCGAATCTCTACTGTAATGCTAGTGTTAGGCCAAGGGGTATTACCTCTGTATTATAAATCCATGGTCCTAGTTTCATGATTTCTTATTTATTTAAGGGAAGGTCTACTATAATTCATTCACAATATTTTCATCCGAAAGAATAATTCGATCACATAACACATTGTGGATTTTCCTCCGAATACTTGTATAATTATTATATTTCCTTCGAATTTAAATCTTTTTACAAGTTAATTTGAATGCTTGGCCGTCATAATGTATAGAAAAGATTAGAATTTCTTACCACTATTTGACAATTATCACTTTGTGGGCCACCGGGACATATTTTCTTTACAATAGAGTATAAATATATAATTTCAGGGCTTACAATTAGACATATACAATTAAATATAAATTTCATAATAATTAGATAGGGTGGAAACATGCAAAATTCTCATTTGTCTCGTGTGAACAGTGCCAGGGCCGTTTTTAGAGCTTTTGGGAATCAAGAACAGGTTGATATTTGTGAGATCGGATTCCCGTTCGATGTATATGTATTATTATTTGAACATGATAATTCATAATTATGGGGCAAAAAGTATAAAAATTTGAGGGGAAGGGGCGAACTCGAGTTGGGCGCGGGTCTAGGGTTTGACGAAGCCAAACCGGGTGAATTGGAAGGGAAAAACGAACAATAAACCATAAACACTTTACCCAATAATCATGCATTACATATTTTTCATGATTTGGGTGGGTATCGGAATGATAATACTCGATGGAGAATGAATAAAAATCGAAAGAAAGGAAAAGGAGGGTATGAGTACACTTATCTCGACCCGATCTATAACCTTTCTAATTAACTCTCGAATGAATTCGGACTCGTGGGTTTCAATTTGCTCATTGTCTCTCTAGTTCTTCATTCTCTCTCTCACTCTTTGAAAATTTGCCAAAAATGACGTAGAACGAACCCTAGCGCATTTAAATACTTCGACTGGTGCCTTGGGGGCTAGTCGGGTGGTAGTTGAGTGGTGGACTACTGGAAATCGTGCTTGGGCCGGTGCTCGAGCGGTCATTGAGCGCGGTGGTTATGCTAAATCTGCCTTGGCCTCGCTTCGAGCGTCCTTTGGACGGGCCGTTCTGCTAAACGCACTAGTCGGGCACTAAGCCTCAACTTCCTATTTTGCTTTTGATCTTAATTTTTTACATTTTCAAGCCTAATATTTGATTATTATTAATTCAATTACCTCAAAATTATGATATTTTGGAACTAGAACCTCATACTAACCATAGTATGAGGATCATAGAAATTAGAAATACCAAATTTATTGATGAAGATGACAACAGTTGGAATGTTAATTCACAAAATCTAAAAATTTAAGAAGCATGGGTACAAGTTCATTAACCTATAATTTCTGAAAATACGTTGTCCCTAATATTATCAAATAATAAAGTAATGATCAGACACTTTATAATAAAGTGATCACTATTGATTAGATTATAAAAATAATAATAAAAATAATATTAAGAAGATCTCATGAAAAAAAAAAGAGATCAGTTATTTTTTATTATTAAGTGGCATATCTATCGGAATCATAATTTGGCATAAAAGCCTGATGCATCCCTTGATTCGGGTTGTAATACGGATTACGAAGTTGTCCGATCTTTCGCGTCAAGTCAAATTGAGGCAGATCTGATCTCTGTCTATGAAAATATATGTCTTGCACAATACAACAAATAAATAAAAGGTTAAAGGATTGACGGGACTCACTTATCGATTTATCCTCTGACGTTTAAGTCAGAAATTTTTCTTAGAGAATAGAAAGATGAAAGGAAGATGTAGGATACGAGGATACACATATGTGAATAAGGTGAGTAGGGTCAGAGGGTTTTGCTCCTATGGTGTGCTTGACGAGGAGCATCTTAGTAAATGGATGAGGGCTAGGTTTCGGTGGTGCTTTTGATGGGAAGTGACTTTGTAAGAGAGAGAGATAGGGAATGCTTTCTATTAGAATTGTTTATTGGGTTGCCTCTTGGGTCACCTCTTTGGCTTTTCTCTGGATTGCCAGAGAAGGAATATTTGTAAACGATAGCTCAACATAACTTTGACGTCAAAGTTTGGACAGTTGTCGCATTAGGATTTACAGGTTATTAATCGCTGATGGAGGTCATCAATGTCGGCTATCGTTTTGTGGTGTTGGTGCGACCGTGGGTAGTCTTTGCTGACATTTGCCAAACTGTTCTGGTAAGTGATCTGTCGAGCCACATTGGCAGTGGCAATGGCCTGACAGCTGCAGCATCCTTTTTGCTATGGACAGGTGAGCATGCCCATCTCCTCTGAGCGTTGACTACGGCCACCAATGGCAGGCGCCTGCTGTGTAGGCGTCCTCTGCGCTAGTCAGATTGTCGCCATTGTACTAGTAGGTTACCTCGTTATGATTGGTCATGCCACAAGGGGCTACCTGCTGGATTTGATTAGTTTCTATCTCCACCGGTCCATTATGTGTCGACTGTGGCTACGCCTGCTACATGGCCTTCTGGGCTTCAGTTTTTGCAAGGCCTTGCTAACAGATGAGTTTGACTTTGGATTGGCCCATGGCATAGCAGAACCCATCAAAGCTGTAAATGTTTTGATTTCGTGTAAACAAGTAATAAAATATAATGATTCTTCTAAATAAATTAATACCATAAGAATAAGTTAAAATTAATAGATCAAAATTAAATTTAAAATCTTGTTGAATTGCCCAATAGATTTAGAACAATCGGCTATAAGTAGATCTTTAATATCAATCCTGAAATAAAATAAAGTCAAACTTGTGGTTAAAAGTTTTACTCAAATAGGAGACATTATTACAAAAAAAAACCTTTTCTCCAATTTCTTAAAAAATACTCATTAAAAATCATTATGGTTGTGGTTGCTCATTATGATTTAAAGTTACAATAAATGAATATTGAAACCGTTTTTCTAATGAAAGCTTAGATAAAGAAATTTTATGATGACTTGGACCTGAATAAATTGACCTAACTAGAGCCAACTATGTAGAAAAACTTAAACCATAAATTCTCATAATAAATTCATTA